>JAVDOI010000380.1:0-57500 GCA_032191485.1 Leptoclinus maculatus
CAGTGCTAGCTAGCTAGCTGTCCGCTAGTTAGCTAGCTACTGGAGCAGGTTAAACACCCGTCACTGCTACAGTCCTCTGTCTCAGGAATGAATGCAGATTGTAACATTTCCCACTGGAAACAAACGCCAGATGTTAGTGTGTTTTCTCCAGTAGAATACGGGCTAGTGTTCACCTTAAAGCACTAACTTTTAGAAAATATTGGACTTGGATCTCCTTTAAATCGAGATGAAACGGTTGCATGTTCTGCTCTACATTTGACTGAACTCACCATGAGCCATCGTGACCCCATATGTTGTATTTATGTATATTCAATTCTTTTAAATTCATTTTGAATCCTATTTTTTTTAGTTTTCAATGAATACAAATAAACAAATAAGCCGGCCTTGTCACAGCAGATGATTCATAATTTTCATACTCAAAACCATTTTCAAAAACACACCTTAATGGTGTTGTTTAAGTCTGTCCTTGATGCTTGTTGCTGCTGTGAAGAATATTTATGCATTATGTATGTATGTGTTGTATACAATTTACCATATGGGCAAATTAATAATTCTTAAAAAGATGTTGCCAAGCAGGTGATTACAAGTTAGAGCGGCTCTGCAGTTCAATATTTACATATATACAAGTATCATCGCTTTCTAATCAAAATACACATACATTGATAGAATACTTGAGCGCAACAGTCATTATCTTAAATGGAAATGGTTACAGGTCATTGTTTTTATTCAATGTATTTCATAATTATGGCATTTTGTGGTGGAAAAAAATCACTTATCCTTAGCGCATGCATATTTAAATGTCACATTCTTCCCTCTCTCTCTCTCTCTCTCTCACACACACACACACACATGCACATGCACACACACACACACATGCACACACATGCACACAGCATGACGGACCTGTGGTGCCATGCCAGAGTGGAAAAGCTAGTCGAGCAGAACCCAGGGCAGCCTGGGATCCTGCCAAGCCCAGCTGGTGGCACAAGCAACCGAAGGGAAGAGAGCGAAGACGAGGAAGAGGATGAAGAGAGGTGAAGGAAGGAAGGAAGGCGGGAGGGAGGGAGGGAGGGAGGGAGGGAGGGAGGGAGAGGAAGGACAGGGGCCAGGGGAGTGAAAAGGGGGATTGGAGAGGGCTGGTGCAACACTTCTATCTCTGGAGAGCAAAGAACTCGGCGTGTATGACAGAGAAAGGGCTTTAGAGGGGGATGGTATGCATGTCTATGCATGCATGTATGCATGTATGTATTCATGTATGTGCGCGCTGTGAGAGGTGTGTATTTTGTGTGGGTGTTGGGAGAGGATGATATACGAGCGACGGAGGAGTAAAAAAGGGGGCGACAGAGTAAAGCGGAGGGGAGTCGACTCTATAAAATCCTGAATGCCACTAAATCTTTCCATTATCTGCAGATAAGGCGGTGACAGATGTTTGGGAGCCCGGATCGAATTCAAATCGTTGAAGTTTGGCTGATGCTGAGGGGTTGAAGAATGAAAATAGATAGGTGGAGACAGACGGAGCGAGACAGCAGATATACACCAGCACTGTAAACATCCTTCATTCCTCCTCCTCCTCCTCCTCCTCCTCCTCCTCCTCCTCGCTGCTCTCAGCTGGAGGGTGTTGCCCCGTTGGAGGAGCTCTGACAGGGTCAGGGGTGAGGCGGCGCCGCCCCCAGGCTGATTCTGATGAAGATCGTGCGTTAGCCTGCAGTGGGTTTTTATAGATTTGTGCACTTTTATGGAGAATGTTAAGACTGCAAAAAAAAAGAAGCAAAAAGAAGTGTTTGCAGTAAGTGTTTTTTGTGCTGGAACATTTGTGAATGTGGCAGACTGTTGCTGTGCGTATTAGCATGTGCGCAACAACTACGTGGGTGTATTTCACTGCTGCTGCTATCAGGGAAAATAAACTTGTAGTTGAAAAAATGTAAACTTTATCCCAAAACTTTAAATGTGCCCCCCAGAAAGGGCCTCACAAGTAATACTATCATTTACATTTAACACTTCAAACACTGAAGGAAACCATCAGGAACAGCATTTAGACCATCATTTGATGCTACATCTCCAGTGAAGCCCATATTAATGAAATGCTTTGAGCAGCAACGTGAGGCAGGACTTACAGACCGACGTCTCTGCTGTTGAGTACAAATCCCTGAATAGACGCCGATGTGACGACCTGCTCTGTGCACAAGCTTTTTAAAATTAGGAACCTATATTTCTTCCTCGCTCGGTTTTGAAACTCCTTATCTGGTTTTTATGGGAACTTTTACTTGTTTTTGTCAAAATGTTGAACTGGTGTTGAACTTGTTCACTGCTCTGATAAGAAATCTGATATCAAATCCATAACAAACTAAGTGCACTCAAGTGCAGATCTCCCTTAGATTGTATCTCACTCTATAGTCACTCCGAGCTCCCTGACAATCACCATACAGGGTTATATTCATCTCGCATCGAGCACAGTTTTAGTGTATTTTAACATATCGGATATGGAATTAATCTGCAGATGCTCTGGTTCAAAATGAGACCAAACTTCTCTCTGGATGTCAGTTTGTGAGCCACGAAAAAGAAGCCAGAATGTGGCCTGCAACCGATTAATAAAAATAGAAAAATATTTTTTTTGCCAAAACCGCCAGAACAAGATGTTCTTGAGCAACGAGTCATTAACGAGCACAACACTAAATATTAGGCTGATGGGTCCAGTAGTATGCTGAGATTAGCCACGGACAGACGGACAGACGCACACTTGTATGACTTGATTACTTTGATATCATATATAATTTGTAGTAAGTGGGATAACATGCTCATAATCTCTGGTATGGTCCTTTAAAACTGAGAAGCTACTGCGTCATCATACCAGAGGTGGAGAACACCGACAGCCTGACATGTGATTTGTATTAGAGGCGAACTGAGATATCGGTCTGTAACCCCAGTTTGACACTCTGCGTGTGTGTGTGTGTGTGTGTGTGTTTGAGAAGCATGTGATCTCACTGTTTCCCTGCGTGAGAGGAGAGACAGCAGAGGCATACTGAGTCAGTGTTCAGCCATGCAGCCTTCTCCGAGAGAGAGAGACACACACATATACCACACACACACACACACACACACACACACACACACACACACACACACACACACTCACTCACTCACACACCAAGCTAAAGGAGACCATTGTCCTGTAGTGGAATACAGACAGAGAGGCCAGAGGCAATCTTCACAGGAATCTGCTGCAGAGGGGAAGGCTTTAACACACAACAATCCCTCCATTGCCAGAAGCTGCATCTCCAGATAAGCGACCCGTCTCTGCCTACAAATCCTTTATTCGGAGGCCACTTGTGGCCGCGTGATTAATGAGCTGCGCTGAGGATCGCCGGACCCGGCAATGCCAGAGGTCCGGAGGTCAACTCTTCCAGGGTTGTGAGGTCGCCGCAGCAATGCGGGGCGTCCTCTGTGCTGTCCACTGTACATCTCCAGGAGGAAAAAAAAAAACCTCCACTAAACCTCATGAATATTACATGAAGGCCCTGCCATGACAGGATGGAGGGGAAAACAAAAGGGCAAGATTTCATCTGAGAGAGAGGGAGAGGAAGGAGTAGGATGGAGGAGGGATAAAGAGGGTCCTGTGAGGCCCAACAAAGACGGGCTTTTATAGCGGTGAGGGTCAAATGGGCGTTTTATTCATGGTTTCCTCCTACACACTGAGAGGAGCTCCCTTAGGACCCTTTAAAGCCGAGGAGGACTGCATCTGTGTGTGTGTGTTTCCCCTCCTGGCTCGCGTACACACTTGGGACCCCCTTTAGTCCCCAAATATCCACACACGCCGTGACAAACACACTGCACAAAGGTCTGGGATGTGTGTGTGTGTGTGTTGGATCTCTCTGAGTTCTGTCTTTTGTTTTTATAGCCTTAAGCTACTTATTATCCCCAAAGTCCAGCAGAGCAGCCACATGCTTTGCTTCTTCCTCGTTGTCTCAAACTTTCTGCTTCGCCCCGGTCGGGACGGTGGTCCGGCGGCGGTTGTTTCGGCCCCCGGCCGGCGTCGGGGACATTCCTCTGTGGCTCTCGTTGGCAAAGAGCCGACTGCTCTGGAGCGGTGCATATCTAACAGGACACGTAGCAATGACGGAGATTGCAGAGATCCCTTTTCTTTTTCTTTTTTTTGCTGCACGTGTGCAGCACACTTGTGAACTCCAGCGGGAGGGTGGAGAGTCGCTCCACTCGCTGAAGGCCTGAAGACGCCTGAAGACACCCCACTAGTGGTGCAGAGTTGAATACACACAGAAGATGGACCGTACGTTGAATATCTAAGGCTGCATTTATCTATATTCTACGTTGATGGATCAATAAGAAGCAAACATTTCATGTTCGTTCTTCAGGTGCAACGTAGACATGAAGATATTGTAGTTTTAGTTTTTTTAATAGTTTCCTCATTTTGAAACACTGGCGTGCTTCACGGGTAAATCCCACCATCTCTCTCTGATACCACTGATGATAATGTCTACGACGGTTATGATATGCTAAAGATACTCATCTTTATTCTGTCAATACATAAAGACTCTGTGTAAACTGTGGGACACCGACGATGTTTTAGCTAAAATAGGAAAAACAAACACAGAAATCACAGAGAAAGCAAACACGTGTGCACACAGACAAGCCGGCACCACCACCACCACCACCACCACTACATCATGGGACGGACAAACAAGCGCTCCTATTTGCTTTATGATGATTGCCATTTCCCTTGGCGTCCCCCTACCTATTTCCCACTATGTCTAATACGGCTGTAATCACCATTGTAAACCTTGTGTCATTGTGAGGACACATATAATTAAAAGAGGATTAGCAGTGGACGGGCCCAGATGCCTTCTGCATGTAATTAACATTCAGACAATGTGGCGGGCATACAGAGAAAACACCTGTGTTTGTGTGTGTGTGTGTGTGTGTGTATGGGCGTGTCTGAAGATGTGTATTGGTCTGTATATAGAGAGGGATTATCCTCCCATGAATTCAGTCCGATATCAGCCAATCAGGGCCAGTCAGGGCGCTAGCCAATCATCCACAACAACCGACAGGCTGCCAGGAAATGGTATTAAAAAACTAACAGTGACGGTGTGCAACAGTGACGGTACACGGACCAGAAGGAGACGGCGTTCCTCATGACTCACACGGGAACATCTTTCTCCAACTATGTGTCCGAAGTGAGCCACGCCCGACTCAGCGACCGCTCCTAGCTTCAGATAACTGTGTGAATGACCTGCAAACACGCGATGAACGACACACCGGCAGAATTAACGCTCCAATATTCATATTTAAGGTTACGCACACCGCCAACGTATATACACTATTATTAAAGTCCTGCTTTCAGAGCTCCATCAATGAAAGTCTATTATGTTTAACAGCCTTAGCAGCTGCTGAAGAGAGGGAACGGGGACAAATAAGGAGCGTTACTGCGGCGTCACCTGAAGGTCGTACTGTCACTGAAATAAAGAATGAAAAACGTCTCGCCGCAGCAAAGGCCAGCGATGACTGCGAGGGGAGGAGTCAAATCATTTCAGATGTTCATATTGATATTGTAGTGTTATGCAACAGCATCAAAAGACAATTTAAATCAATTAGCATGGTAACAGAAGGGAGCGGCAGCAGTAGCTCAGCCTCTTAGCGTAGCATCTCAAGGGTTTGGGGCGTAAATGGCGTTGAAGTCAGCGAGAACACGACTAAGCTAAATGCTGGACTAGATGAATGACAGTGTTGCTCTACAGAAGTGGAAATGATGCAAGACTTCACGGGAAAACAGTCTGCAGATACAGGAGGTACACAAGCAGAACGCTCCGATTATCTATTTTAATAAGAAACTTGAATTAACTTCAGTGGCAAAATAATTAACCGATAACTGTGAATGAGAGACGATTCGTTCCAGATCGATCGATCTGATTGGACTTATAGATATGGACTTTATTAAACAGTAGGAGCAATGATGTGACCCATCAGTTACACACATTAAGTCATGGCAGGCGCCTCACTCAGTCCCTCCTGTTGCAGCTATCCCTGAGCTGAGGTCGGTGGATCCCGAGTGTGCCGGCGTTACGTGCACATAATGACTTTATTATTCAATATACTTGAATAATCTTGACGGGTAAAATGGCTGCAGAGCAAATATTTGACAAAAAGACATCGCAAAATGCATTAAACATTGTGTCGGTCGACCTTTGAGGATTCAAAGGGCGATTCCCCCCCCCCCCAAAAAAAAATATATACTGCGTCCTCAGACTGGTATATCAGTCTTTCCCGATGCGAGTAGATGCTGCCGAGCCTGTGGGACGGACCGCTGCGCTGTGATTACGCTGTGATGTGATGCAGAGACGGGGAGGTCGCAGTTGCTCTTTCCAGGCACTGTGACATTAAAAGGTGATCGTCTAATGGAATTGACCTTTCAGCTTTATCTCCCTATCATGCATATGTGAAGAGGACGCATTCTCTCTCTGTGTGTGTGTGTGTGTGTGTGTGTGTGTGTGTTGGAGGATGTGCATGAAGGTGTATGTATGAATGCTTCATATGGCGTGAGGCGGGCGTACAACAGAATGTGTGTCCGCCATTTGTCTGACTTTGTGAGACTGCCTGCATGCATGCCATTCTATATCTGTGTGTGTGTGTGTGTGTGTGTGTGTGTGTGTGTGTGTGTGTGTGTGTGTGGAGAGAGAAGCATATCTGTGTGTGTGTAGTTAATGCCAGTGGGAACGTCTGGCTTTACTCGAAACGACAGTGAGATGAGGTCGGAGGGAGAGGGCGCGGTGGAGACGTGAGAGTGTGTGACCCTTGACCTGTGGGCCATTAGCTGATGGGTAAATACTGTCGCCCTTCTGCCGCGTGGGAGAGCAGCTGACTGCTGCCGGACCAAGTCTGGAATCTTGTTCGCACAAGCTACATCCAATAATATATACGTGTACATTGCGTCTGACTTTAACAGGAGAAGAGTGAAAGAAAATGAGGGGAATGGAGATGTCCTCTTTCTTATTTCCTGCCTGTAGTGACAGAGGCATACACTCCTTTAACGATGTTTATTCATGATAATGAACTACGCATAACGAGGCTGGGTCCTCTTTCTTTTTGTGTCTCCAGTGAAGGTCCTCACCCCTTCCCCGCTCTGCATAAAATCCAATATATCGTACTCCCCTCTTCATCTTCTGACAAGGCCCTGCATGTACAAGTGTGATCACGGACTTCCTGTTGATAACTAATCCATATTATGGAACAGAGTACAGGACACGGTGATGGAATCCTCTAACAACCCGGATCATCGGCGGATCCACCTGAACTTTACCCACAGGACTAACCGTACTCAGTGAAACTGCCACATGATGAAGATTATTACATTTGATACAACTCCTTTGAAGGGAACATGTAGCTGAGCCCTCTCTCCATTTCCTCTCTTGTAGATCGGCCACGGCGACTTGTTTCTGGTTTACAACCTCTTCTTCCTCTTCTTCTGTTGGTGTTTACTGGCAGACTACAGCCTCGCTTAAAGCGTAGACCAAACTACACAACCTACTTTATTTGCTCCAAATCGGTCGATGGAAACATTTCTTTTTCGCAATAATTAGTTAGTTGCTCTTGAATGATTTCCAGTTGTAATATCCCGAAAAAACGTGCAGTGTTAGCAGGCCTCCATAGCCTCCATGTTCTAATTTATTCATCTGTTTATTACCTCTCCCAGCATCTGTTAGTCTGTCGGTTAAGCCCCAGTCCCACCGAAAGCCGGATATACTACGGATGTCCCCGGATCACCCCGGATAAAAAGAGGTGAGATCCGGGGTGGTCCGGGGTGTCAACTAGCTCCCGTTTCATCCCGGATTAACACGGTTATACTACGGTTACGCTACGGTTCATCCCGGTCCTACTACGGTTCTTCCCGGATGCGCTACGATCAACGCCGCCCCCCTCTCCATTCCCGGATGGCCACGGATCACCCCGGATGTCAGTTGTACGTCCGGCGAGCCGCTTGTCTTCCCGGATCGTCCCGGACTGACTACGGTTTCACTACGGTTCCACTGATCCGTAGTGTATCCGGCTTTCGGTGGGACTGGGGCTTTAGCACTTCATCTCAACAACTACTTCCACGATTTTCATGACGTTTAGTGAAAAGCTTGGACATGTGCTGATCAAGAACTCGTAGACATTGTGATGGCAGGTTTCC
Organism: Leptoclinus maculatus; assembly: GCA_032191485.1. NCBI lineage: Eukaryota > Metazoa > Chordata > Actinopteri > Perciformes > Stichaeidae > Leptoclinus > Leptoclinus maculatus. Next base: position 8,183 of record JAVDOI010000380.1, read on the forward strand.
CTCTCAGCTCCTGAACGTTGCGGTGTAGAATTATTTCTCCTGGATTCCTTTAGGTCCACATCGCTGTAAGTGCCTTCTATTGTATTCACACCTTTGTCTACAGAAGTCAAGAAACGACTTCACGTTCAGGGCAATCAGGGGGAGATGCTAATCTTCTTGGTCTGCTGTGTGTTTTTGCACTTTGTCATAAGAGAGGGGGTTTCAAACACGGTGGTCTGTTGGGGTTCAAGGGTCGCAGAAAGTCTTCTTTCTTTATTCTCGAGAAGACAAGCGACATGTTTGGATGTACGAGGTTTAGAGGCAACACTTGAATGTCCCATCCTCTTGCCTGCCACTGAGTGCTGAGTGGCTCTGACTGCTCTGAGAGAGCACTCTGCTTCTCAGGGCTAAATCACTCAGGACTCATAAAGAAAGGACTTGCGGCTCAAATGCCGACCGTGTTAGCTGAGCAAATAGGCAAATGGATGTGTGTGTGTGTGTGTTCGTAGACATGCGTTGCCGTTTCACCGAGGAACAAGTGCATTAAAGCCAACGTACATTCTACAATGTACTGTATATTTAGCAAATCCTCATTCATGTATTCCCCAAATATTCTTGTTGCTTTTTGTATTTTACACGAGTGCAGTTTAGAGCGCGTGCTTAAGAGTCGTTGAGAACTGACCATCACTTGTCCAGCAGCTAAAAGGACAACGTGCTCCACCAAATTTGACACTTGGGTCCTCAGGAAAACACCCGCCGAGTGTGAAGCAGATTCGATAAAAAGTTCTCGAGCTACGCGACAGACACACATACGGAGACTTGAAAGTTAAATATAATTGATAATATCGTGTTGTACTGGTTGTAGATTGCACTGCTTTAATTGTATTCAAATGAGGTTTGTACATAATTCATTTATTTTCTTGTTCTTGTAGTGATATCGTGGAGTTCTATCAGTGGTGTTCTCGGTACACATACCATGTTAACTGCGTACATCGTCCACTGTCATATACCTGTAAAAGACAAAGGTTAATGCTGAGCAGATCAGACTTATATCTGAATATGAAAGTTGATGACTGTGCAACAATACGTTTATGTATCTGTATTACCTGGTGCCGCAGAGTGTCGTGCAAGAAAACTTTGGATAAAGATCAGCCGTGCGTATCTCCCCCACTTGAACAGCATTTCTGTTTCTGTTACATGTCTGTCCTCCTAGACACAGATAGATGGAGAGAAAGAAGGAGAGGGAGGGACAGAGAGAGATGGCTAGCTTCGGCCTGTCAGTCAAAGGGAAAGATAAAAACATTGAATCCCATCAGCGGTACATCTCAGACTGGCTGCTGCTGCATTCAATACGAGTAAACAGAGACACAGAGGAACTCAGCAGCCGGCGTAATTGAAGCAATCTGTCATAAGATGGATGTGTATGGAGCTGATCATGAATCTCTTATCAAACGTCACATCTCAAATTTGTCCATCTGCCCATGGATCCACATATTTGGGTTTGAGCTCGAGGTTGCAGCATGATGAATGTTGTCCCAGTGGCTTCAGTACTCAGATTCCCACAGCGGAGCTGGATTTACACTTTAAGGGCAAACATTAACCCTCTAGGACCCACGGGAAGTGTGTGGTGGTGGCTGTGTCCACAGAGACCTCGCCCTCTGCTGCTATTTTAGATTTTTCTTTCGTTTGTTACTTTTCTTGCCTTTCCTCAACTTGCTTAATTATGTCTTCACTTGCAATCTCTCCGCTGGCATTGGAAACATGTAGGAGGAAACACAAGGGGCCCTCAGTGCTGCCATTGCTCCCAACATACAACTATACATCTCCCTCACAGTTACTGTAGGAATAGGACACGCTGAGGGACATATTACAGGCCATGTCCAAGTGCACAGAATACATGTCGGCTGGATGGATAAATGACGAGAACTGATCCACTGATCCATGACCAAGACCAGGGTCCACATTCCTCCTCCTCTCAATCAGATCCTTTTCTTTTCCAGCAGCCTTGCGTGAACTTTCCAGTGGAGGCTGAGCAGTGTGATATCACAATAATAATGTTTTAATTTGATTTTATATGGGAACCAATTTCCCCGTTCTGCCCTCCTTTGGGAAAGCTCCTCGCTCCCTCTTGAAGAATTCATGGCAACTCAGACATCCTTCACGATGTTAAACCTAATGGATTGCAGGGTCGCTTGAGGATCCGGCAGCGAGGAGACAAGAAATGAGAGAAATGAGACGCAATGCATGACGTCCTGAACCAGCCAATGTAGAAAGACTGAAGCCAGGGGGGCAGCGGGGATTTGCTGTGGATCCACTTTCAGACCCCACTAGTGGTATTCTTCATCCATCCAACAGTTACGTGTTCCGGTGTGTAAGAAGAAATACAGTGTGCTAACATTAGCTTAACAACTGTACGCTAACTTATAGCTACTAGTACAGTCTGAATGAATGAACACAACTGATCTGAAATCTCAAGAAGCACACTCATTTGACTCTTGCTGTTTCCTGTTCAGATAATACTAACTACAATTGGTAAAGTCATCGAATAAGATCAGAGAAAAAAATGCTACCATCATTGGCCTCTTTTCTGCTATGACTTAAGAGCGTTCTCGTAAAAACGCGAGGCGCATAGAGCAGAAGAAAGTGAGGTACTCAGCAACACAAAAGCAGCTCTTCCTGATTTAGGGCCTAACGAGGCCATCAGCAACAATATCTGAGACTAGATGAAGTTGATTTTGTGGAATTGTCGGGCGGAGAACAAATCCTGAAAACCAAAACACAAAAAAAAGAAACTAGCTGCAGACAAACGCTCAATCTTTCATTTTCCATTATTCCATTTTCTGCCGGAGAGCCCACGAAGCCATCGATCTCATTATGTATTAAAGAAAGTAAGAGAAAGAAACCCTACGAGGCGTGGTGGAGTACGAAGATTACAGCAGGACTGCATACACACCCACAATTACCCTGCCTCCATGGCTCCAATCTATTTCAATTGGACATGGCTGCTGAGCGTGTAGCATCGGCTCTTACACACACTTGTCCCGCCGCACAGCCCGTAAACAGAGCGGTGGAATGCATTCAGATTTGACACTCACACACACACACACACACACACACAGATAGGTAAGGAAAGCCCTAGCATGATGCCAACGTTCGCACATGTAAAGGCACACAGCAGCCCACAGCAGACAGGACTCCAGACCATCCACCCCACACACCAGCTGTTTACTACTGTCAGGAGTAATAAAAACAACACGAGTCAGTCTGAGGACAGCATTTGCGAGAGAAATGTAAAACTAAGAAACTCCATCTGGTCCCTCTCTGTCTGTCTCTCTCCATCAGCTCGCTCTGCTCTCTATCTTTTCTCCCTCTGCAGAGAAAATGCAGCGTTGCATGAGCTCGGCTGAGAGATGACAGATCATTGCCGACGCCGACAACCTGCATAACTCTCACAGCTCCCAAATTAGACTCACATTTTCAGCTTTGAGGGTGTAAGTTGGGATGAATTACGGCAGGAGAGAAAGCCGGCCGTGGCGGATGACAGTGATGTTTATTGAGTTTTTCTCCCCCTCACATTATGACATGTCACTTTTAACAAGGCGCTATCACAATATGTTACGAGGCACAGCTATTCTTTCAATTTCAGTTTTCATTCCGTCCGGACTGCAACAATTCAGACGGATTAAAACGAGGTTAGAGGAGGAGGGAAAGTCGGGTCATTGAAATGCAAAGTACGTATTCATTTTTTTTTCCTCCCTCGGTCCATTCGGCAGTGACGACTCTTAAAGCAGAGTCGCCTACCGGCCTGAGCTGCGGGAGGCGAAGCGGCAGCACTTGTGCTCGACAGAGAGAGGGACTGTTATAGAAATGTAACACATTGCCATCTGCAGGCAAGTCAAATCGGCAGGCGGGGGGGGAGATATGGAGAATATGAGCTCTGCTGTTGCTGGCTGCTGATGTTGACTGGAGTGGTTGGACCTGGTTCGTTCGTCACATTTGTATTGATCGTCATGGAGAAATGTCCAACAGGTTAAAAAGGGAAGAAGAAGACAATGAGAATGTCCTGCAAGTACAAAAACATACGAGATATGCAATGAGGATAGAGGAGACTATCTCTGATTGCATCCTCGGGTGGCTTTCACTGCAGAGCCACACAGAAAATCAAACACACACACACACACACACACACACACACAGATGTACACCAATTGGAAACCACTCCCGACACGTGTAGACACACACTCAGACACACATGCTCGCACACAGAGTGAAATGAGAGCCATCAGAGAGCCGGTGACGGAAAGCAATGGTGACACCAGCCGTCAGCCAACATCAGCCCCGGGAAGATCGCCGTGACAACCACGACATCAACCCCTCCGAGAGATTATCGTCAGCTGCTGCCTCATGGCTGCCAAGCACGAACGCACACACACGCACACACACACACACACACACACACGCACACACACACAACCTGCTGAATGATAGGGGATAGAACTGGCTTTTTGATGAAAATAATTGCAAAGAATAACATTTTAATTGAATGTTTTTGCAAGTTTGCATGTCGGGTTCAGGTGGTTTTGCATGTTTAGGTGCCTTTGGGTCTCGTAATGGGCCGGTGTGGTGTGACTGCATCGCTAAGGAGCACAGTCGGGAGGACAGAAGGGAAATCATATCTGAAATAAGTCAAACTACGGTGACACAACTCTTGGTTTCGGCTAGATCTTCTCTTTTCAGGCTCAGCTCCCTCCTCACTGGGTGAGTCATGTACAACAACCCAGTGATGCTTCCCTCCTTTACTTGAGGCGGCAATTTCCACGGCCTCTCAACTGCTCGATGATGGCGATGAACGGGCTGAGGAACCAGAGCTGATTGGACTTCTCGCTCGCGGTGAGTGAGATGACCGTTATCTGTGCCTTTCTTCTCACCGTCTCCTCTTCAGTTCACTCTTCTACTGATTACACACATTACCAAAGCACAGCTACCGCCTGCTTAATCATCAATAACACCGTCAGTCAGCATTTCAGAGGAACTCTCAAAAGCTCCCCCACAGACTGTGCATCTGTTTGTTTGCTCTGTAAAAGACAAACGGATGACTATTCGATATTGATTCTTTTTTTTATTTAAAATCTGATCCGGTCCTCTAAGACCATAAGATGAATGACACTAAATATCTACGCAAATATAATGAAAATCAAAAGCATTGCATAAGTTATCCTTAATTGACACGAGACTGATTCACCACAAGTCAACATATTTCACTGGATTCAACACAAGTAGAAGAATTCTTCATTTCGTGCTTATTTTTATCGCCCCGTTCCTTGGCGTCAGGCTTTTTAAAACAGATGATAATGTACATTTCATATCCGACTTTCTTTCATATTCAAATGCCGTGCCTTGAGACACGCTGTGACAATCGCGCCGTCTCTGGCAGCGTCCCCGCATACACAAGACGTCCTCAACAGACTCGACATCTTTTTAATACTTGTATTTGATTCTTGTCTTACTTCATCATATTCGCTCCATTTTCCATCTTTTTTTTTCATAATTAATCTGTTTTGCATCCGTTGTCTGTGTTTATTCCGTCAGACTCTAATCCATTCCGCTGGGAAAAAAAAAACAACCAAACTTGTAAATGGAATTTCTTTCCTGCGGTACGACGGCATCTATGCACAACTGACCGTGCGCCACACAACTCCCAGAGTGCTTTGTGTGATTTTGAGCATATGGCAGCGGTTTGTACAGTAAAGTGTGTGAACTGGGAGTGAACTCTGTAGTGCGCGGTGAGAGCCCTCCATGCCTATGGGGAAGGGAAAGAGAAAGAGGAGGCAGAGAGGCTCCTCTGGAGATAAGGCTTGCAGAATTAATCCTCTTGATGAAGCCTCAGCCTTAGCCCCGCTCTGTTTATCTGCCATTCAAAGGCTCCAACAGGACCGGATGGGAACATGGAAAATAGATTAGGCTTCTCCCGTCTAGACACCGCACACATACATACGCAACGCAGGAATCCGCACACTCACGGTGACAAATGTTGACAAGGCAGATGACAAAAGCTCGCTATCATTGAAAATAAGCAATTTAGAGAGAGAGAGCGAAGTGTTGGAGAGTTTCCCCGGCTGTCGAGTGAGCCAGTCAAACCGCCCAGCCTGTTCTCAGAGACGAGAGCTACGGAAAGTCACAAAATCAATTAGTATCAATTCGACATAATCGCCAAGAAGATCGTATAAAGAGCGTCAAACGCCACATCGGGGAGGAAAGGATGGTAAGAATCTGGATGTTCGTCCAGGAGACAGTTGTTCCCGTGTGTAACCAGAAGTCATAACACAACTGTGTTTATGTAATGATTTACATGTTGGTCTTCTAATCTGCAGATTATAGTTCAATGTTGGATGTGTTCGTGAAAATGATGGTCATGGTTCAATGAAGCTACCATTGACTTTTGGTCAAACAGGGCGCAAACAGTGGTCTCCATTGTCGTAGTCACATGCTTGGTTGACCCAATAACTGCACAAATGTACAGGTCAGCGCTGAACCAAAGTAAACTATGACCTATGACTCTGCTGGTACTGACTCCCAGCTAGCTGCTAGATGGATTCATCATTCATAGGCTTGCATTGAAGTTATTGGGAGGGAAAGCGACTATTCGCAGCGAGAAAATGGAATTTGATCGTACCTTTAGATCTGGATTTTATTCTGAGCTCATTGGAATGGACTGGGCTCATCCGGCTTGGATGAATAAAGGAAGTGTTAGCCCTATCACCAATAACTCAGCAGGAACGCATAGCTGACAGCAGGAGAATATACATCAAATAGGGACTGAGTCCAAACAAATCCTGATTGATGTTTCGCCAAGGCATAAGAGTCTGTAACTGTGTTTGTTGAAATGTTGGTGCAACTCGCTGCGGGAAAAAAACAACGATTGACCGACAGTGGTGCTGGTTCTGGCGACAGCTCAGAAAACAAGACCAAATCACTAGAAGAGCACTTTTCACTTTCGCTTTTTGTGAAGTTTTCAGATTTGCAATTGGCAGTCGTGTCCCAGTTTAGTAGCTCAGTTGGCTTCCTTTAAAGTGACGTTGCATCATTCAGTACAACGCAGTGCAGTAGACTACATCAGGTTCTTCTATAATAACGTCAAATGTCGCTCAAAGTGTCCACTTGTATATTATTTGTATTATTTCAAAGAATTAGGTCACAATTTTTCTTTTGTGTGCAGAAGCTTTGAAAGCAGTTCCAAAGAGTGAATTATTTTATGTTCTATATTTTTTCAAACCTCGAAAACGGTCTGACAGCTTTGTCATTAAAAACACCACAAACCCTTTTATTCCTCATCTTGTTGCTTTATCATCACTGACATGGTTTAGTCGAGAGACATTTTATTCATAATGTGAATGACATGATGGAATTTCTCTTGTTTCTGTAACTTGATTTCTTTAGAAATTATCCCAGAACGTTCTTTTGTGTTAAAAAGAGTTCTGTCATGGAGGATGTGCATTCTTATAACAAGTACCACAAGTGCACTCAGTTAGTAAATCTGATCCTGGATTCAGAACTGATCAAATTCCATCAAACCATAATTTTTCTTCTGAAGAAAAACGGGTTTCATCTCATCCACCGCTGTGAATGGAGCACAACTGTCCTTTGGGCCGAGATGCGTCTGATAACAGCTCACCCATGTCGACTTGAGGACTGAAGCAGTCGATGCTGCCATCAGTCAAACGCCTGCCTTGACTCCACTGATTGAGGTGCAACATTAAGGGCAACGTGGCTGAAAAGCTTCAGTCTGTACAGAGCAGTGCATCGACGATCGTCTGCACCTCGAAGCTGATGCAACATGAAATTGTTAAAATGTAACACACGTTTAATGCTTTGCCAGCCATATCACCATGTTTACAGCTCTAACACTGGGGTTTAATGCAGAGTTATTAACATGAAACCTACTCCTTACTCTGCCCAGAGAAAGCAACATTTGGATCTTCACCCCCCCCCCCCCCACCAGACTATGGACACAATGTTGTATTACTGAGAACAAAACATTTGATTTATGGGCATTGACGTCGATCCCTTTGATACACAGACATGATTGATATTGGTCTCCTCATCTCACTCCATAATTGTTCAAATGTCAAACTATTCATTTAAATGTTGACGCTGTCACGTCAGGATGTTCTGAACTATTTAGAGTCTGAGTACATTACACAAGGCCTGGAATGCAAAGTCACCAGACCCCCATGTGCTTCCACTAAACACGCCGCTTTGAAGTTGGATTGATTCCCCTGGAGATATACACGCCCATTTGGCCCTAATTGGTTGTCATGGTACGGAGTCATTCACTGAATTTGAATTTCTGCAATTTCATCAGGTCATGTGTTTTCATTTGTCTGTCTGTGCACAGCCATTTACAGAAATACATTTAGGTCAAATTCCACTATTTGCTATCAATTCAGAGGCAATTCTGTCCTGGTAAATGAAAGAGATGGAGGAGGGAATGTGTCTATTACAGCTGGTTTGGTGCTGAATGAGCTCCATATGTATTTACTGTCTTTGGTGGTGTGTGTGTGTGTGTGTGTGTGTGTGTGCGTGCTCGAGTGTGCAGGTGTGTGCATACGCGCATGTTTCTGTAAATGCTAGAGGGGCAGAAACAGAGGCAGGAGAGACAGAAATGAAAAAAGAAATACAGAATACAGTGTCTATATGATAATGTGTGTGTGTGTGTGTGTGTGTGTGTGTGTGTGTGTGTGTGAGAGACAGCTGTGTGATGACAAATGGACTGATAGGCGATCTAGCTGAGCTTACACCCTCTAATTAGTTTTTAATTGACAGCCATTAAAGATCCACATTCCCAATCCTGATTATCTGTCGCACAGAGCAGCGATCTAACTGCCCCTTCCTCTTTATCGTCTCGCATTTGCATCTTTTCCATCCCTTATGATATTATACACATTGGTATTATTATTTAGATTTTGCTGTATTATATGCATTCAGCTGACAGCTGAAACGAGGCATCTGTGGAGTTTGGTTTGTCATGAAGAAATTACAATTAGATAACATATTTTATTATAATTTATGAACCAATTAACTGTTGGGAAGTACACGATACTATTTGAATGCAATGCAAAAATATGTCCACAAACAGCTACGACAGGCAGAGTGAATCAAAGTTAAACTGGGGAGCAGCTCTGTGCCATGTTGTGCCTTTATTATAACCAACAGTAAAGAGAAGGACGAGAGAGAGTTGGGGAATGATATATGCAACAAAAGTCCCCGGTCAGACTCAAACAGAGGATGTTCCAGTTCATGGTCAGTGGCTCAAACCCCTGCAGGGTAGTTACAGTTACAATAAACAAGAGTCAAACGCAGAGAGCAGATAGGGTTGAAATGGATTAGTCCTTGTTTGGTAGCGGTATCATGAGCGATATAAATGGTGCATTATTAAAGGTGTGGGGAACCCTCTGGGCTGGAGATATGGGTTACACATTTAATTGGAGTGGATTTACTTGTGCCCAGGCAGTGAATCAGTTGGTGACAACGCTCTCTGTATTTATCTGCGTGCAAAACCCAGACATGCATGTACAGTACAGTGTACCTGCTGGGTTCAGCCACTCAAAGAGCAGGATGTGTGTTTCATCAACGCCGGAGACGTTTGACAGAAACGATGTGTGTTGACAAGATCACGACACTCTGTTTGTTCTTCTGTGACGTGTGGCTGTCTCTACGAGTGTGTGTGTGTGTGTGTGTGTTATTGACAGACAGACTGTCCAGCATATGTGAGGAGCTTTCAGCCCTGGAGTCTGCTGTTAGTCACGAGCAGCCTGGTGATGCTGTGAATCCAGCATGTGAGCCACACCTTACATCACTGCAAACACACAAAGAACCGGACAGGAACACAAAGATATCGGAGAAAATACATCAGTTCTAAAAAATATATTCACGTACAAATTGATTACACGTAAACCCCCCCCCCCCCCCCTTTAAGATATATGGAAGCCCATTTCCGCCAGCAAAAAAATAAATAAATAAGATCACCAAAAAAAAAAAGAAAAAAATGAATTCACAAAAAAAAAAAAAAATGTAATTCACAAAAAAAAATTATATATATATATTTATATATATATATATATTTTTTTTTTTTTACTTTTTCTCTGTCAGCAAAAAAGAAAAAAAAAAAAATGTTTCCAGTTGCTGTTTATTGGTCGCCACCTCAGCCACATTGGTTTCATTCTTTATACTCCAGAGCTGCTTCTTGCTTAACATTCTATTCAAGGGTGCGTTTGCTCAGTACAATCCATGTGAAACATCATCTGTATTTCATGTGTTGTAAAGCCACGTTTTAAAGAAGTCTTCAATGTACTCACAATCCATTCATATGTCAAATGTAGAGTAACCTATGAAGAGCTGCTTCTATGACTTGTGTTAAAGTATCTCATAATTTTATGGAAGCCCATTCCCGCCAGCAAAAAATAAATAAAATTAGATCACCAAAAAAAAAAAAAAAATGAATTCACAAAAAAAAAAAAAAAAAAAAATGAATTCACAAAAAAAATGATATATATATATATATATATATTTTTTTTTTCACTTTTTCTCTCAGCAAAAAAGAAAAAAGCTATGAAGAGCTGCTTTATGACTGTTGTGTTAAAGTATCTCATAATTTCGACTTTCTATAGCAACTGGAAAAATCTGGTCAGTGTTATGGTTACAGATGGATGCACCAAAAGTTTTTTTTTTTTTTTCTTTTTTTTTTGCTGGTGGAAAAAAAGTAAAATAAAAAAAAAAAAAAGAAATTATTAGAATTATTATTATTTATTTTGTGGGTGGATTTTTCATATTTCTTTGTGAATTACATTTTTTTTTTTTTTTTTTTAGTGATCCTATTTTTTTTTAAGTTACCGGTACTATTTTTTTTTTTGTGATCTTTTTTTTTTCTTTTTTGCTGGCAGGAATGGGCTTCCATATTATTTCGACTTTCTATAGCAACTGGAAAAATCTGGTCAGTGTTATGGTTACAGATGGATGCACCAAAAGTTAATTTTTTTTTTTGCTTTTTTTTTTTGCTGGTGGAAAAAAAGTATTATTATAATTATTATTATTTATTTTGTGGGTGGATTTTATTTTAATTTTTTTTTTTAAGTCACTATTTTTTTTTTTTTTTTTCTGATCTTGTTTTTATTTCATTTTTTTGTGAATTACATTTTTCTTTTTCTTTTAAGTTACTATTTTTTTTTTTTGTGATCTTTTTTTTTTTGCTGGTGGGAATGGGCTTCCATAAAGATATCATGTGAGAACATCGTAGAAAAAAGAAAATTGCATCGAAACAAAAGATAGAAGCTTCAGTGTAAGAATAAAAAGATGAAAATTAGCCTGAAACCCCAAAATAAGCCAAACCTGAATCAGAAAGCATGTGTCAAACACACAATGCACACACATCATGGGACGAGGCGCCCGAGGCCCGACCGCCTCCTCTACGGTGTAAAGGAGAGCGAGGGCGCTGTACTGAGCCTCGGGCTATCAAAGCATCTCTTTATTGTCTTCAGCCCCAGCATCCGTCAGATCAAAGAGGACGTGAACTCGGCCTGAGTGAATGGCTTCCTGCTCACCTACATACACCTGTAACACACAGATACGGCTCAGTGCTGCATACTGTACCACCGAGGAACGCACAGGTCGGGGAGGAACGCCAACCCGAAGGGGGTTGCAGGAGAGAGAGAGAGATGGATGATGGGGGATGGAAAAGAAAATGGAGAGGGAAACAGAAGAAGGGATGAGATGATGAGGGGGAAACAGAATGAGATGTTAAGGGAATGAAGGGGAAAGGGAAGCTAAAGGGAAATAACAAATAATGGAAAAGAAAGCAGCGAGGACTGGGGATGGGTACCGTGTTGAGGACAGAGGACGGGAGGACGGGAGGAGGGAGGACAGGAGGACAGGAGGAGGGAGGACAGAGGACAGGAGGACAGAGGAAAGGAGGACAGACGACAGGAGGACAGAGGACGGAGGACAGGAGGAGGAAGGACAGAGGACAGGAGGACAGAGGAAAGGAGGACAGACGACAGGAGGACGGAGGACAGGAGGACAGAGGACGGAGGACAGGAGGAGGAAGGACAGAGGACAGGAGGACAGGAGGAGGAAGGACAGAGGACAGGAGGACAGGAGGAGGAAGGACAGAGGACAGGAGGACAGGAGGAGGGAGGACAGGAGGACAGAAGACAGGAGGATACTGGTTGATGTCTGTGTTCTTCATTCTTTATAGATTTATTTATTTTATTGACATTTTAGATTTATTAAAGTCTTTATATAGTGACTTGTACCCTTTAGTTATATTTAAAATATAAATACATTCTAATCCTTTTTTAAATGATATATTAAATCATGAATGAATGAAACAGAACTGATGAGAGTATCAATGGTATCGATGAAATCCTACGATTTTAAAGGACACCCGTAGCGAGGACGGATTTGAAGAGAAACCAAATTTAACACAAAGAATAAATGAAAAGAGAAGGAAAGGGAAAAGCAAAGGGCACCGGAGGTAAAAAAACAAAAAGCGAGAGCTATGTGGATGGAGGGAGAGTGTTGGTGCTGAGGTTCAGGGCTGTTGATGTGTTTGAGGGGTGCAGGGTCGCGTTATTAGAGGTCATCTCTGTGGATTACAGAGGCAGAGTTCAGCGCACAGCAGCGCCATGCAATTTACCTCCATTAAAAATAGATGCAGCCCAGGAATGAAGTGACACATGCACTTGGGGCTGGATAGTTGTGAAAACCAACTGAATGGCCTGAGGACATGACAAGGTGTGTGTGTGTGTGTGTGTGTGTGTGTCTGATATTTTTATTCAATAAGTGCTTCAGAACATGAAAGAGCCTTTCAGTTCTGACAGTCGCTGGATTGATGAAATACATTCTATGTGACAAACAAAATAGAGCGTACCGTCTCCGTGTGCTGTAAATGTTTCGGTAATTGTTTTGGCTTTGTTGAATACTCGATTCTGATTGGTCCTGTACGGTGCTTTCGTCACAGCCGACCGCTGCTGTGAATAACTTACACAGCAAATCTCTAATTAGTTGTGTTATATATGAATAATAGAGCATTAAACAACAGATCTTGTATCTGTTTATTTGTATTAAAGTAAGCCTACATGTTTCAGTGTTAGCTCCATCCCTAGCGTTATTCTAATGCTTATTGCCGTAGCCACGTCGTAAACAACAGGATGTATCACATTGGCCACAAGAACTGGGAAAAGATTCATATCGCATAAAAACTCAATTTCTCAAGATCTCTATTTTAAATCTATGACTCCAACAGCCAAAGACGTGTAGTAGGATATAGTCTGCCGTAGACCGTGCAGACGACCGCATCCTCTTAAGTCCAGTTCTGGACAATAAATCTGAGCCACAGCTCCATTTAGCTCTCGTATCTTACATCTTCTCCCACTGACCTGTTCATTACAGCCGGCCATCCTTCACTTAGGCTCGGAGCAACACGGTGAAATGTGGTATCTCCTCCCGAGCTAATTTGATTCAAGGTGCCACATATTGACTTACAGTGACTCCGCGCCGCCGCCGCCGCCGCCGCCCACACACAAGCACATCATCTTCCTCTTGGGAGACCGGGAGCTTGTGGGAGCTCGACAGCCACAGGACCGTCCCCTCCATCACGGAGCTGTCAGAGCGCTGCAGGGCAACAACTCCAGCTGATAATGTATTCTCCATAATCCAACACCAATTTCCTGCAGTTTAGCTCCGCGCTTCTGACCACGGCATCGCCATATAGTCAAGAAAGAAAGAAAATAATCACATCTGGCTTTGCCTTAACTGACCCGTAATGGTGAAACCCTGAGCATGTGTGTGTGTGTGTGTGTGTGTGTGTGTGTGTGTGAGACCACAGGCCGGCTGGCTGAGGCGCCGGTTTCTCCCTCCCTGCTTTGTTGACAGAGGATAATTTGGTTTTGACAGCAGATGCTGCCTGTCCTCTCCTGTGCCCCTATTAGAGGCAGAGAGGTATCAGGTCTGACAAGCACTGGAATGTAGAAAAGAAAAAAACACACACAGCTCCCTGAACAGAAACTCTTCTCTGCATTCAACCGGCCCCAGCAGGCAAACGCGTTCCCCTCGCTTTGCATTCCACCGTTCTGTTTTGTTGTTGTTGTTGTTTTTTTTTAAGTCATGGACGACAAAAGGGAAACGGGGAGCGATGCGATAACGCGCCGGGATGTCTCCCGTTTCGCGCTTATCTGCGGCCGTTTAGGAGGCGTCTGTGACAAGATAGCGAAGAGGAAGATGCATCATCTCAATCCGGCTGCTCGCTGCTCATTCAGCGTGAGCGACGGCGCCGAAAACACACAACAGAGCCGCTCCCATTGGTAGAGCCAGACTCTCCCATTCAGCCGCTACAGCCGGTGTGTTTGTGTGCACCGGCACACACTTACACCGTGGACTCTCCACCTCTTAGCCGGCCGGGCCTGACATTTTAAAACAGTTTTTGGTTTCATCCTGGACAAGTGTCCTCCACATCCACAGCCAATCCCCCGGGAGAAGCGGCTCCTATATCCTTTCTGCTTCCTTTTAATATTTCATCCCTCCCCGACTGGAGGCCTCATGTTTTATTGAGCCAGTCGCTGCCATCGGAGGGGATGTACTACATTATGCACCATCATTTATAAATGACCGCCAATCAGTGTCTACCCGCACACATATCACCCACTAAACAGGCGCTCCTCGTCTCCTCGTCTCCTCGTCTCCTCGGCGCCCTGCCGCGCTCCCTGCCCGGCACAAACCCGTCGCTCACAGCTTGGCTGGAGGAGACGAGTTGTATTTGGCTTCATGAAACTCAAAAGTTAGCAGAGGCCGCTCTCACGTGCTCATGATTCACACGGAGGGGGGGGGGGGGGGGGGGGGAGAGGGGGGGGGATTCAGGTCCCGCTGGTTTACTTTGCTCCTCTTAATGTGAACTTCTGACATAAATATTTTACTTTCTTCTGTTGTTCTACTCGGCTTCGCTCACACACATCCATCACACCTGCCTATGCACACACACACACACACACACACACACACACACACACACACACACACACACACACACACACACACACACACACACACACACACACACACACACACACACACACACACACACACACACACACACCAAATCACACACGTGCTAACATCGTAACCCACAGGCGGTGTGAACGAGAGACAACACCTCCGAATGAGAAAAAATACACAAACGGTATTTCAACACGTCTCGTCATCGACAGGGCGATTCAACTCTTCTCCACGCTCACACGAGCACGCCGACTCGAGGTGACGGCCCTTTTAGTCTCCATAACTTGGCCTTTGATCACTGTAATCAAACACAGGCAGCATCCGCCTGAAGCTGCCGTAATTATGGGCTGCTCCGGCCCCGGCACGAGGAAAAGGCACACAGCGGTGCACGCCGGTAGACAATCGCAGCTTTAAAAACATACGTGTGCGTGTGTGTGTGTGTGTGTGTGTGTGTGTGTGGTGCACTCAGTGCAGACAGAGCCTCGGTAAAGGACACTAATGAGTCCAATGAGACTGAGGGGAAAACAGCTCCTGAAATCTACACCACAGTAAAACACCTCAGAGAGGCTGAGGGGGGGGGGGGGGGGGGGGGGGGGGGGGGGGGGGGGGGGGGGGGGGGGGGGGGGGCTTCAGAAGGTAAACCGCAGAAAAAGAGAGAGGGAACGACAGAGGAGATAAAGATAGAGTGAAGGAGGGAGAGAAGGAGAGAACTGACAGTAGCGGTGGTGGTGGTGGGTTGCCAGGGCCCTAGCGGAGCTGTTGCCAGCTGTAACCATGGTAACAGGTTCCCATGGTGCATGTGCGGTGAGTGTCAGGCGGCGGGGGGGTGTGGGGTGTTAAGTGTGTGTGGAGGGGGGGGGGGGGGGGGGGGGGAGGGAGCGGCTGCATAACATTTCTTTTTCTCTTATTTTGGCGAGCGTCCCGCCTTTATCAGCCGCCCGGCAGAGGAGGCTCTTATGTAAGCTCCTTGTTTTAATGATGCTGCCGATGAAAAGATGCGGTCTGGTTACATAAAATATCACATCTCGACTATAACGTGGCCTATGAAGCCGGGTCTGTGGACGGGAGGCGCACGCGTTGGATCGCTGCTCCAGTGAGCCTGCAGCAACTCGGTGGCCTCGATGAATGAAAGACCCCCCGGGGGGGCAAACGTTGGTCCGGATCAACAGGAGCCCTGAGCCACTGGCTTGATGTTAGCACGCTTCCAGCCAATGGAGAGCCTGGATGATCGCAGCCCTCCGGCCAACTGATGTCCTGCGGTGATGTCACCATCCTGAGGTCCATGAACAAACAATTGCAAATTAATTGTTTTGTTGATCCTTTAGTGCGTCTATTCTCTCTACTTTAAGTAACCGGAGTACTGCACTTTTCTGGAGCCTCGTGAACTCCGTAGTGTCCCAACTTTACAAAAATAAAAAGCTTAATTGCAGTTTAAAAAACATAAAGGGAGTCAACTTGGGTCTTACTTTTTAATTATAATGAACAGGAATATGCAGTATATGCCGATCCTACATTCTCATCAAATACGTTACCCTCAAGAAAACAAAATATAAATATACATCAGAAGACAGCATTGGTGGACTCGGCCTCTCAGGTTGTTGTACACTTGTCCGAGATCCTTTGATGATAGCGTCTGTGTTTGTATACGAGTGTATCTATATGCGTGTTTGGCAGTTGTTTGTTCACCGGTCATAAAGCAAAGCCAGGCACTGCAGAGTACTTGCCCGCTGGGCCTGAGACGCTCGTACACCAGACCACGGCACATGGAGAAAAGCCAGCATGTCTGGTTCCACTCGCATGCATGACTGTTTATGGACCGAGTCCAGTTTTGTGTAACGAACAAAAAAAAAAAAAATAGCTGGTGGCAGCGACAGCGGCAGTGGCAGCGGCAGCGGCAGGGACAGCGGCAGCGGCAGGGACAGCGGCAGCGGCAGCGGCCACCACTGGGGAAGCCAGGGGAGGGAAAACAATTTATTAGCTTAGAAATAGAGTGTCCATCATGAACGCTTTGGGGGAGCGCTTCTTTTGTTACAGGCGGTGGGGGATTTGTCTACAAACGAGGGCAGAGGAAGGCAGATTAAATGTTGTTTTCACTTCATTTTCTTTTAAAAATGATGGCTTACAAAGGAGAAGGCCTTTACGTTGACTACTAGAACAGCAGAGAGCTCCCCGTCCACAACAAGCCGAGGGGCACTGACCAAGTTGCAGTATTTGACGTGACGGGAGTGAGAGCGGGGTTGACCACGGCCGAGACTCTGATGCCGGGCCTGATCCCTCTAAGTCCGCTGTTAGCTGGGGGTCAAAACAATAGGATAACACACGGAGACAAGGTTACTGCTAGGGGAATGAGGAGGATCTATGAAGTCACCGCTGTGGAGCATATAGCGAGACGTAATGACCATTACACGCAGTCAGCCACACTCCCATTGGACACAATGAATTACTCCTGCCCATCTATGGAATCTGGGGTGCATGTGGGCGTGTGCAGCGTGCCCGCAGGCCGTGTTTGTGAGTGTTAAAATGTGTATTTATGGACAGACGGAGAAAAATAAAAGAGAGAAAACTGCATTCATGGCATTTATAGGTACAGCGCAGAGCGTTCTCTACATAGAGTATAATGACATTCATTGAGTTTAATAAAAGATTATAAATGAAGGAATCCATGACAGGGATTAGCACTACGTATAGCTTCCTTCAGCATCCTGTTGTTGTTTTTTCTTTATTTCTTTAAGATTTGGTGGGAAAACAGACCTGCATGCTCCAAATATTTGGAACAAATCGTAGTAGGAAGCCAATTGGCCCTCACTGTCTCTCCAGTGGCTTGAATGCATTTATGTATAAGCTAGCCTTAGAATGAGGCATCACACCTAATTTCACAGTGAAATATTCATGAGGAGCTCCTGCATGTATGTTTAATGTCAGCGGTGTGTCTTCCTACTGTAAAAGAGAGATAAAAGACACTTCCTGTACGGGGGGGGGGGGGTTTGCTGCTGTGCTAAAAATAACAAACTGGAACAGTATTTGATATTATGCATTATGATGATGTTTGCCTGGCTTTAAATGTCTTCAACACAGAAGTGGAGGGACGGAGAACGAATGTGAGAGGAGAGAGAGAGAGAGAGAGAGAGAGAGAGAGAGAGAGAGAGAGAGAGAGAGAGAGAGAGAGAGAGCTCCAGTTGTTATCGTCATCGCCGGCAGATGTGCTTTTCGCCAGGATGTAATTTGGGCCGATCCATCTGAGAGCAGTAATGAGGTCTAATGTTAGAGCCCGCTGTGTCCTAATGACACCTCGGCTGTCCCATCACTAAACCCGCTCGTTCCAGCAGCAGACCCCCTGCTGGGCTCCGGGGCAGCTGGGACTTGACATCTGACCTTTGCAGAGACAGCCCCCCTCCATCACACGCCAAACCACAGCAACAGGACCAACACTGGTTCATCAGCCGGAATGCAGCTCAATTTGGCTCAAAAAAGAGCTTCTTTTATTTTGATTTAGATTTTAAACTGACCGTATGTTTCTGATACAGCTGCCAACATCAAGATGAAGGTTCTACTGCATCATAAAGACAATCTCTTCTGGTGACGAGTTTAAATGAAATGTATCGAACCGGACGAGTTTAGTGCAATAAGCCATCGATGTGTTGTTTAAACATGTCGTCTTTGTAGCGTCCATGTTGTTTCCAGGACTTAAAGCTCACGTGAACGCACCATTAACCGCTCGTGCCGTTTGTCTCGACTTGAGTCCGATTCAATCGGTCCTTTTCCTTCCTTCGGGGGCTGGCGGGTCCTTGAACTCGGCTTTCTATGTTTGGAGCGACTGCCGTAGCAGGCAGCTTGACCGGTGGCCTGCATTAACAGCGTGTGGGGGAGTGGGAAGAGTGGAGGATTACTGAGAGCGCTCAGCAGGCTGGCCCGGTACGTAATCTGTGCATCACTACACGCTACATGCCAACAAGCTCTTTACCTCGCATTTGTCAAAGACATGAGTTGCAAACGAGGGTGATTTGTGAGGGACGGACGTCTCACAATGTGCATGGATGGACTTGTTTACGGGTAGATGGAAATGATACAGCTGTGAGACACTGACAGCACTTTTGAGGGATTTTGTGTTTTGAAAAAACATTTAAAAAGTGTTGGAAATTTGAGGTTTTACCCACAAGGTTGTTTAGTGGATTCCAACATGTTCAGACGAGTGAAGCAGCAGCTAGCCGAGCCCTGGCACCCTGCTAAATGCAAGGCTGAGCTCATTAGGACTGGCCCGACATCACACACACACACACACACACACACACACACACACACACACACACACACACACACACACACACACACACCAATCTGTCAGTGTTTTCACATTAAACAAGCAGACGCACACAAAAAGAAAAGGAAGCAGGAGGAGGAGGAGGATAGAGACAATACGGGGAGAGGAACCGAGAAGATGAGCCGAGCTGGGGGGGGGGAAAGAGTTGGAAAAACAGCCAGGATCACACGGGGATGGTGAAGGAGCGGGAGAGACAATGACAGACAGAGATCGAGTGAAAGACAGAGAGAAAGATACAGACAGAGAGAGATGGAAACAATGAGGGGAGAGACAAAGCAGGTGGCCTGGGTAATTGCCTGGGGAATATAATGAATGAGCCACAGTGCGTCTGACGGAATAGGAAATCGTCTCTATCTCCTCATTCCCCTCGCTCTCTCTTTCCCCCTCTCATTATCTCTCGCCCTCTCTCATTCCACTCCTCCCCTTATCCGTCTCCTGCGCACCCCTTTAAACATATCTCCTAACCCTATCTCTTTCTCTCTCTCTCTCTCGCCCCGATTGCCAGCATTCTCTTTCTCTCAACTGCGGAGCTTTCACCATCATTTCTGTCCCCTCGACTCGACTCCACACTAGTTTTCTGTTCCCACCGGTTTTCAAAACATCAAAACTCCGCTAGCCTTCCCCTCATCCCCACAGCTGCACCTACTCTCACTACTACGTATACATCTGTGATATCACAACCATTTAAACGTCGTGACTAAAACTAGAAACTAGAAATGTCCCACACGCCGCCTCGTCCCACAGGTGATCTATTAGATCTCTGCAACAATAGTTTTTTGTCGAATGCGCCGTTCTTATAGCCTCACAAAGCCTCAATCTGATAAGCTGCAGTTTTGCAATATGCAAGCATTCCTTTTCTTTCAAAGCAACATTGCCGGTTGACTAATTAAACCCAGGAGCTAGAAACTAGGCAATCAGCACATTGGGAGGAGAGGTGTGAAGATGATGTGACCGGGCAACAGAACAATGCATGAGCACATCTCTCGTACGTAACTGCGTTAGATTGTACCGGTACAAAACAAACGTTCCCAGTTAGATGATCGAAAGAGAAGGCAAAGCAAGTCCAGTTCATACAGCGATAAGAGACGTGATCTGTGCGTAGGGTGGTGTAATTGAGCTTCCTTGCCATGTCACTTATATATAGTATAACAGGAAATATGGAAAATATAGAAGCGGGTCTTCAATGTTCGGCAATCCAGCTTGATCGCGAGCTTGCTTTTCTTCCCTCTGGCCTCCTGTCAGCGGTCACCGGGCGCCATTGTGAGCGAGTGAATGGGTGGACGGATGCCGGTGGCCGCAGGTAGATAGAAGACAGAGTCAAGACAGATAGGGAGGGAGGGAGGGAGGGAAGGATGGAAGGATGTGTTGGTGAGATACCATGAAGAGAGGAGGTGGTGGAGGAGAAACAGATAGCGACACGTCTACTATTCAGGCCCGTTTGATGAGACGCCTCAAACAGCTGAAAAGAGGGAAGACAGGGAGAGTAAAAGAGTGAAAGGCCCCTTTCATCACGGCGACTTGTGCCGCCGAACCCTCCCCGTTGCCTCCTCCTCACCCCTCCCTCCTTCTTCCTCTTCCTCCCCCCCCCGACGGATAGATAAAACACATTCAATCAGAGGGAAACGAGCGAAGGGGGGAAAAAATAAAAGAGAAGAGTTCAATCACACTGGCGTTCGTCTCTCTATTTCAAAGACGGAGATCAGGTCGGGGGGGGGGTTGATGCACACTAGGGCGATAAAACCGAGAGGACTTTCATCCATTCGGTTTCATACGATGACCTGTGCGTTACGAAATACCCAGGATGAGTGGAACAACAACACTCCTCCATATAATGGTGGATCATAATGAAACAATTACACAAGGTAGAAAAGTGACGTTTTTGCTACACATACAAATTAAAATGTGTCTCATACCGAGATCCAGATCCAGATCCAGATCCAGTATCCGATCACTGGTCACCATAACATCCTCCTCTTGTTTGTGCATTGAAGATGGTTTGGCCCATCGGATCACAACCGGTTCTCCGTGTGTTTTGGGTGCATTTACACTTGTACAAGTGGAAGTGAAACAGCATACATTAGTAGTGTTTCACTCTAACAGGTCAACTCGTGGACTGTGGATGGCCCTGAAACAGTCAACAGATGTACAGAAAGGCCTCGCGGGCCGACTGTACTTACCCAGAGTGCAGCTTTCCGAACTAGCAGATGCTGGCAGTCTGGGTAATGGAGAGCTGCGGTTGCGTCTGCTCAGCTGATGTGTTAGCGCTGTGGTCGGTGGTCAGATTGGAAGCTCCAGCAGCCTGTTACTCTCGCAGCGAGTTCAACCAGAAGTGGGCGGCAGCTGCGGTTGAGAAAGGGGCCCTGTGGTTATGAGAAACAATGGGAACGGATACAGAGATTTGGGTTTCATCAAGTGCAAGCAACTGCTGCTGGGTATTTTGGTCATATTTTTGAATATTTGAGTGTGTGTGTGTGTGTGTGTGTGTGTGTGTGTGTGTCTGCATTTCTGTATGCGGACAAAAGCCTCTACACAATAATTGCAGGTAAACACGGTAAAGGTGGATTTGATTGGATCTCAATCTCTGCTGCAAATAGAGCAGCTCAATATCTTACAATCAAAAAGCCTGGACATGTACAAAACACACACACACACACACACACACACACACACACAAAGGCTCTCAGTCTGGGTAAATACATGATTAACTGGCTGCTATGATACCAGTATGCCGTTGAAATTGAAGGGAGTGTGAACATGCAGGAACACACAGTGTTATTGAGTCCAGACACACATTTAACTTGGTCTTACCACCCTGGAATGATGGGTAATGATTTCATAAGCCGCGATATTGATTTATTGACATGCAATGTGAAAGATCCGGCCATCATTTTTGATTAGCAACTCACATTTAGCCAGCACAAACCCTTTGCCCTGGCTGCGATGCATGTTGCTACAGCTAAATGCTAACTAAAGGTCGCTGAGTCCAGTAGATGTAGATTGCATGGACTCAGTAGCAGAGGGGCAAAGCAGCCCGCTAGTAGTTTGGAGTATGTGGCCATGCTTTTAAATTGCAAATGGGAGAGAGGTTATTAACGATCCAGTTTCCCCACAACGCCAACCCCTGAGGTAGATCAGCTCTAATTTGGGATATGTTGCGTTGATCGTAAACCTGGTTGATGAAAATCTACATTCTGACTTCTTTGGGGCAACGAGATGAAATCTGATTCCATCAATGCAGAGGTGGATCGTACTGAGCAGCAAGACGTACTGTGTTGTGGCACCGATTATGAAATGTATCGCTGTACTGACGTTAATAAGACTTTACTACAAGCTGTCGCCTGAGAGGTTTCTGTATGCTCAAACAAAGGTCATAGTTCAGACGGTGGAGGAACTGTTCATGAGATGAGTCCTGCTACTCCTTGATAAATTGAGTTACTTTACCTTTTGGAGTATTTAATCTGTGAGCAGATACTGAGTGTTCAGCCTCGAGGTCCACATTTCTTCATAGTCATTAAGTCACAATTTAACATCAAAGTCATTTCACAAATTCTAACCAAAATAAACAAAGTGCAAATAAGGCGTAAGAACTATGCACATTAAAAGCATTGTAACATTAATTAGAACTAATTAAAGTTCATTCAGGCTTCTAAAGAAAGTGTTAACTGGCGACATAATAACAACAACAATAAAAACCAAACGGCTTCTCTGCTGAAAATGATTAGGTGAGTACATCACTGCGTACAGCGCACTGGGGGGTTTGTCCTTATTAGTCCTCATCGTGGAAACCAATATCTTCCATATTAAACTGGTGTTTGGCCATGTTGTGGAGCTAGTTAAACGCTTTGTAAAATGTGCAGGCATAATATACGAGGTGATGGCTTTGTGAGCGGCGGAGGGAGCCGAAGACTCTACTTTTTTTTTGGGGGTTCTTTGGGTTTTTGTACACCGAGGGGGCTGGAGGGGGCGCAATGCTACTGCTACAAGAGCTATTACAAAATATGACTCTGAGATAGAAATACACAAAACTATTGAATAGGTAATAGGACACTCTGTTCTTGTGACCCCTCTCTCCTTGATAATACACGAGTCTTCAGAGCAGAGTGGGTAAAAAACGGCCCTGATTATGGGGCACAAACTCATCATTAGCCGATGGAAAGTGCTATCGTCTCTCGGAGTACATGTGTGGCACGGGCAGCGCTGGCACAACAGGAGCCGTAGATAGCCTGTCGTTGTGCTGGATGACCAGGGTAGAGAAGGGTTCTCAAGAGTCTCGTATCAGGGAACTTGATTAAATGTAGTCGAATGAGAAACACAGGCCGCTACAGCTGTAGAACTGTTAAAACGTCATTATTTACACAATTATGTACTTTAGTATTTGTCCCATTTACTGTTGTTCTTGTCTCATCCAACCACACATCTCTCTCTCTGTCGGCTGTTTACAGCCTCGTGTTGCAGAGACAGAGGAAGGCAGGGTCAGGCCCTAGAGGACCAGACACTCCACCTTAAGAGCTATTTCATTCTGAAGGACACAGTGGCAGAAACAGAAAGTAACAGCTGCCTTTGTAGAACAACGATAGGTGTTTCAATACATGGCCGTCTGTATTTTGTGTGACCTGAATTCAAATTTAGGATACAAGGTCTGTGCATGCACATTCTTAGATTAAAATTAGTTTTATTTATAATCAATACATCCTTTAAGCCAAGCCAAAGTGTGGATCATTGCTGATTCAAGCTTCTACATGTAAGATGCTTTTCTTCTTGGGACTGTTTGATGTTTTGCTCTAACGTGACTGATGCATCCTACGTCATTTTCAGTTGACATGGAAGATGTTAGCTACAACATTCCCATTGTAGGAGTTGATATTTCTGCAGGGTGACATACAAAACCCAGAAGACTCGATGACTCTTGTCACTGCTGTGGCTACTTATCTGTCGTGGATGTAGCTAGGTGGCTAAATAGCTGCTAAAGGAAAAACACGTCAACCTACAAAGCTCTGATTGGTCGACTGTTCCTCTAAACGTTAACACCTGCTCTACATGAATCGCTCATCCAATCTGAGACGTGTGCAGCAATTTGGAAGCCTGCAAACAGACTGATAATTTGCCACTTTTCTCCATTTGGCAAAATTGTGTTTGATTGTTTTTATGTTGGAGCTTCAGACGGGAAATTGGAAGATGACGAAGAACAATCAACAGCTACAGCTCTGATTTAATGAAACCGTTGCCAAAAGGTTTTTTTAAATGAAAATTGAGATTTTAAGTAATATGAAGGTCACAAAATATACAGGCTATAACAAGTCTACATGCATCAGGTTCTGCTAGACTGTCGGTCATGTGCAAAGCACTGTACGTGTGCAAAGAGAAGGTTGCAACTCACGTGGTCAGAGGTGATGTTCTGCACAAGCTGTTTGAAAATGCACACTTCATCCCTCAATTTACAGGCTGCAGGTTGAAGGCACATACCTGTCCTGCCACCCTGAGATAGTTAGAGGGATTTAATCATCTGAAAGGAAAGCACTGCACCACCCTGACTGTTACTAACACACTCGCTGCTACGCCTCTCCTCCCACTTCTGCACAGTTAAGTCACCTGCAGTGTACACCAAGTGTTTGCAGATGGGTTAGAAGGAAAATAAACATCTGTATATATAACCCTTTAAACGTGTGTACCTCTCCGTCTAAACTAATTGTTCAATGTGAAAGAAAGCAGGAAGTTGTTATCTGCATGCTGCAGGAATTCTTTTGTGAATTCAGTGCCCGTCTCCAGCCGCAGCCTCAACATACTGTAAATTGCGTTCGAAGCTATGGTGTAGAAAATCAATGAATGCAACAGATTACAGCGCGGTACATAGAGGCCGGCCCGTGTGTGGAGAATACCACTATCTCTGGCCTGCTAATGGCTGCCTGCTCCTTGAATTACAAGAGAGACGGGGTGCAGAGTGCAGGAAAGGGTTCCTCTGCTCCCCTATGCCGGCCGGGATACTTTGTTGCCGGGCAAATGCAACAGGGTACCACCACTGACCGGATCAATGAATCAGTCATTAGACTGATGTGAAGTGCATCTCTGGGGATCACAGATGTAGCAGCACACCTTCACTTATCGGTTTCATTCAGTCGCAGCATCATTCAGCATCAGTGCCCTGGTTTCTTTTCTCACCTTCAAAAAACAAGTTAAATTGAACCTTTTCATGAGTTGTTGTTCAGGTTGAAAACATGTTTGTGTGAGACGGAGACAAAACGCAGAGAGGGAGCATTTCAACTTCAAACCACATTTATATACAGTCTATGTTGAAGACTAGTTTGAAAATGAAACAATTTGGACCTCCCACTCCACACCTGAACAGTCGGCGGTCAAGTTGCATTGTGGGTAATGTACACAGGTTTTGACAAGGAAAAAGAAATAAAGAAAAGTGAATATCTGGGGTTCTGCTGTAGCGTGTTTGAATGTGTGATTGTCATGTGCACTAGTGCAGCATGGGGCCATATTTCAATCACTGTCAATACTGGATGTGTGTCAGCAGCCAATCGGTCCGATGGAACGGAGAGCAAAGACGTTTATTATGCTGAAGACGTTGGTTTGAGAAGTTTCCACGGACATGCTGAGTCTTTTTTTTTCCCCACTATGGAAACTTGTGACAGTGGGATGCATTTAGATTGCCATGAATCCAAGCTGACTGCAGCCTTTGTGCTCCATAAAGGACATAACTACACACTAACTACAGGGGGGGTGTTCGTTTGATACTTCCAAATATGACAATGTATGAGACGGCAGCGATTTGCTGAACTGTTTCTACCAAAGCAGCCTTTAATACAAAAAAATACAATTTACTTCATATAATATCACAACATTTGAACCATTTAACGAAACTATAAAACACTGTCCCCGGTATCAATGCGACCCTTTTTGCTCGGGTCATGTGTTGTACTGTGCTATATCAAAGTGTGTGTGTTCCTTGAATCCCTGCCTGAGCTTTGCTCTACCTGGCTGCAGGCTCTCTCATTACACAGAGGCACATCAACGCTGCTCCATGGATGAATCGGGATGTGAGGGGGCGGAGCCAGCGAGGCGGAGTGGAGATAATCAAACACTGTGTCTTAACGCCTCGCCGTGGCTTCTTTTATTAGAATATTATAATAGCACTTCTAATGAGCTCCACTCTTCTGTTGACTGATGCCGCTAAGACGAAGTGTACACTCCACATAGAGGCATGAGTGTGATGGTTTTAATGCGAGCTGCGTGCTGTGTATTCAGTGCACTGGATACTGTGTTTGCATGTGAATTCACTCGTTCAAAACTCCAACATGTCTGGCCACACAGTGGAGCAGTAAACAAACTCACCTTTACAACGTTTTTGACTTGAAAACACATCTGACTTCGATCTAAAATGATCTGCAGTTGCTTTTCCCCCCCGATAAGAACACATCGTGGCAGCTTAGTTTTATCCATTTGTAATGTTATTTCTCTGATGGACTGGCTGTTGGACGGGGAACACGTACAGAACTCTGTAGCTACAGGGGTCGAACAGAAATAACACCATCTCTCAGTTTAATGCAATTCAATGCAATAGCCCTGCAATGAATTCTACCTTTGTGAAGCCGATATTGTCGGAAAGAGGTTCACTCGCGGAGGCCACAATAGAAAGCCAAGGCCGTAGTTTGTGGTGTTATGTTATTGTATTCTAGCTACTGCCACCGTTTCTTCTGTAAGGAAATAGGTTTGGAGGAGAATCATGGAGAAAGGGTTGAAGTTGTTCCATTTCATGTGGACTTGTATATTATACTACATTGTGAGCTTGGACAGAGACACTCAGCCTCAATAGTTGACTGTTTGATTTATGACAAAGCCTCCATTTCATAGTTATTTAATACATGCATGCATTTAGTTTAAAGGTGTGTGTTTACATTTTCTAAGACAGTCGGGGCTTCTTCGAGGACAAACTGAATCCAGGGAAGAAAATATTGATGAATCTCCGATTTGTGCGTAAAAGATTTAGCAACGTAAAACAGTTCAGTAGGAAGCCGACACTAAACAACTTCCATTAAAACTGTTCACACGTTTGAGATATATATTCCACTAATAAACAAAACCTCTCCGCGGTGGAGGGAATGATAAACGACTCGGAGACCCTTTCATTTGCGGTCCAATTAAAAATCAAACATAGGTCAGAATACATTGGCAGCTATTTCCTCTCGCTCGGTTAATTAGTCATCAGCTCGGCCGTGGGACATACACGTTGCCGGACACTAATATACCACAGTTCTGTCTTTTACAGAAAAACTACATTCCCTCGTACACGTCTTGCCCCCGTCGCCGCGCTAAGTTCTCCAGATGAAGATAGCAAGGTGACAGGGCGGCCGGGGGAGCGAGGCAGGAGGTGGAGATGGAGATCAGGTTTTTATAAATCTCATTTCTGCTGCTGATTTATCAGCCTGCCCCGGTCCCTGTCAGGCACACACACATGTGACCGGCATGGCAAAAGGCTAACTCATTAGTCTGCCTCATCACAGTGGGACGTTTTGCGAGCGAGCGCACACACATACACAGTGACATACACACTTTTCCTTTCGTCTCATCCCCTTTCTTTCCTCGCCTATTTCCTATCCTCCATTTTTTCCAATCAGTCTCTTTCACCGCTGCTCTACCTTTTTTCCTCATTTCCATCCCTTTCTTCTCTTTCTTCATCTTTCAGCCTCTCCTCTTTCTCCCTCATTCTCCAAGTCTGAGTGGTGGCCTCTCTGTCCGGGATTTAATTAAAGCAGTTTAAATGGCCAGGGGTGATCCTCATCATGTCATCCCCTTCCCTTTCTCTCTTCCTCTGGAGGTTAATATCAGACTAATCCACTCTTACCCCCCCCTAAGCCCTTCCTCAATAATGCATGGCTTTTCTCTGGCCACCTAGAGTGGCTGCCTTCAACGCGGGGAGAGCTTACAGGACTCACATTCATACTGTCAACGATAGACACACCCTTATCTTTGTGTACTTAGACCCAGAGTATGTCGCTGTGTTTACATGCAGCCATTCTCTCAAGGGGCTGCGTTGGTGTGGGGGGGGGGGGGGGGGGGTTTGTGTCAGGTACAGATAGGACGAAGGCTGGTTTGAGTGGTAGATCTGTTAGTTTAAAGGCTCATCAGATGTCAAAACACTGCCTAGTTTCTAACAGAATGAGAATTTGTAGCTATACCTATGAAAATGGATGTGCTGTAAGATGCACTTTTTCGTAAGATGTCCTGTGAACCGTTGTATGAGGATACGTTGATTCGCTTAATTGATTCTCACTTCTGACTCGTCAATGACCAGCGCTTGGTCAGTGGCCCTTATATGTATGCATCGTGTCCTTACAAAATAAACTTCAGAGGAAGTTAGATTTAGGCAACAAAACCACTTAAGTTAGGTTTAGCAAAAGAAGATAGTTGAGGTCAACTTGACTGAGTCGTGACTCATGTTTACCACAGAGTGACTCACGACTCATGTGACTCACGACTCATGTGACTCACGACTCATGTGACTCATGTGACTCACGACTCAGGTAACAAAATGTCAACATTTACTTTTGTTTCGCTCTGAACACCAGTCATCTGGACAATTGTTCTGTGTTTGTTTGTTACACATGTGGTTCTAATCATAATCAGTGGAAGTCAACATGGGGACGGGACTGTTAAACAGAGGACTTTCACCCAGGAGAGCACTGTTCATGTCCTGTGTGAAACCAAAAGTCAACGTTGACTTTTTGCATCGGTAATATATCTTATATAACATAATGAACATAGTTATTTGTAGCGAAACAATGAACATAGCCTCAAGCTTCATGTGCATGTATGTATAAAGAATACAAGTCCTTATTCATTCCTATGAAAGTTAGGCACTGGTGGTATATACTGTACTGTAGGCTGCAAAAAGATGTCTCAGGCTTTTGTGTTTTTGCGCCCATAGAGCATCCTCATTAGTGTCCGTCTCTGGCCGAGCTGGTTGAGAGCTTGTGTATTAGAGACTTCATCCGGCTGAGCCCGCGTACCTGAAGGGCACACAGTGATTAACTGATACGGCTCCTTTAGACTTTACAAATATTATTATGGATCAAATTCTGAATAAACAGAATAAAGAGTCGTATTGGGGGGGGGATTGTGACACGTAGCAAAAGCGTGGATCACATGATTCTAGGGTCTTGTTCTTAAGCTCCGTGGCATTTTTTTGCCAACGGTTTCGCTTCTCAGACTACTGACACGGTGTCCTAACTGTCCGATTGGTGAAGTTCGTTGGAGCTGCTTGACAGGAAGCTTGTAGAAAAAGAGCTGAAGGACTAAAAGAGCCCACTATACCCTCGGACACATGTTAAGTGGATAACAAAAGTGTGTTTTGAATTTTGAGTAATACATGTTCATATCCTTATAGTAAAAAACTCATTTCAGAACATTTTCGGTATTTAAAACTATGAGTTGAGTATCTCTTTTTTCTTTTTGGTCTGGTCGAAGAACCTTTGACTTCAGTGTCATACCTCACATGTGGAACTAAACCTGCACTCTCACCAGATTGGTTGTTTTATGCCAGCAGGTTGTATCTCGGATCTAGACGGTAGGAAGCACAATCTGTCGGATTTAAATGAATGCAACTCTGGTTTTCTATTTTTTTCTGGCTTTGCTCGAATGCTTAAAATTTGAGAAAAGCAAAAAAATAAGGTCCTTTCAGTTGTTCCGTTGTAATTGCTTCATTCAAAACCCACAGCTCCACCACAGCATGCATGGGAGCAGGTATCCACATTGAATTAAGTGAATGAAAATACCTCTATGTGCTTTAATGCAAGTGTCCATGGAACACGGGCAGTTCTGGATCACAATCTGCTATTAAACCAAGCACATCTAATGACCTTTTCACCAATAGCTGTGCCTCTGTGTGTGTGTGTGTGTGTGTGTGTGTGTGGGAGGAGAAGCAGGTAGTCTTGGGCTGCTAATGAAGACAGGGATATACACGACAACTACCAATTAAAGTTGTCAGAGCCACAGTGTTCCCGGGGTTTGACAGTCTCCTCGCACAGCCGCTGATTTTCCTTTACATGCCTTGCAGCGCAATTAGAGCGCGGTGGGTGTGGTTGGACAGAAATTACCTCACGTGCCATTGTCTTTCCCCCCCGTCACAGATTAATAGCTGGCATTGTGTGTGTGTGTGTGTGTGTGTGTGTGTGTGTGGGTGAATGCAGACAGCACCCATCAAGCACACACGGCTCCATAAAGAGAGCGCCACAGCCACCAATTAAACACACATCTTGGTTCGCATGAATGCCAGCGAGGACACAAAACGTGCACGAAAAGCACAATATCACACAGGCGGACACGCACGATTTAGTGGAGGTTATAATCTTTACCCTGCCACCCGCTCTCCCTCTGGTCTCGGTAGCCATGAATCATCTCCTCGGAGGATTAAACGGCGGACTATGGGGAGGTTTCATTTGCTAACCAGCATGGCTAATAGCCGCCTGAGCCATAGCCACAGCCATAAATATCATTTCATGGCTGTTCTCCATAATTTATGATCGTGCAGTTGATAGGAGGCGATTACACTTCACCAGGCTGACCTTACCCTAATTAGAGTCTCCGATTCACATTATGAGAATATATGTGATTAGGGTTAGACTGACAGGCTGGGCTGATGGTGAAGACACAGTTCATCATTAAAAGGAAACACATCTATAAGAATCCCCTTGTCATCACACCTTCATACATTCATTGATAGCTCCAGTTCTTTGCTTAAAGACACCAAAATATGACATTACAAGTCCTGCCCCTCCAACGCTGATGAGCCAATCAGATCAGTTAGTGACAGTGTGGGCTCCATGGTAATGTAGTTCTGAGGGGTGGGACTCAGTATTACCCAAATCTCTACCAATCACCCACTAATCAGCTGCAACAACATGTCAGCATCACTACAACTTCACTGCTTTCTCATTTGCTCCGCTCAGGGCTGCAATAAAAGTTAAACTTCCGTTGAAGAGAATATAGCACTTTGGTAGCTTTGTAATTAAAGCGTTTGCCCTGGATATTATTAGAAGGCTTTAATTATGAAGCAGCTCTTGCTTCCAGTGGCCTTACTCGATGACGTTAAATACTGCTACCTTGCTGGGGCATACAAATACGTCTATTGGAATTTAGCGTCACTTTTAGTGCTTTGTGTAAGACAATCAGATGGCTTGAAGGACAGACCAACAGACAAACATTCCTAAATAGTTATGTTAATAAAAATGTTATGTTCTGTCACACTCAGTTGTGAAGAACATTTAGCTTAGGTTCACAAAAACAGAGTCAGTCGTGTTTATTAATATTGTTGCTTTCACAGTTGGGTTCCAGCAGCTTTTCCACACAAACAAGAATAAAACCCAAATGAAAATGGTCAAATTGAAAGATACTGATACACTAGCTGTGTCCATCACAAATTAAAGAAGTCCCAGAGAATCCTGACGTGGTGACACCTCCACGGTAACAAGAGACAGAGACAACTAACAGAGAGGAAGCTGAGGATCGAAAGGAAGTGGGTGAGCATGGAAGAATTTGGACGAGGAATAAAAAGCATGTGGGTCAGGGTGAGTCTAAAATGAGAATAGAAGGTGTGAAAGAAGGATGAAAAGCTTTCAGCTGTGATTCTGCATGTGTGTATTAGAGAGAAAGAAGGAGAAATAAAGAGTGGATGCTGAGTCAAGATGAAAGCATCGCCTTTTGGGAATGAAATAATGGTGACCGATGCATTTCCTCTTGGCAGGAAAGACCAGCGTGTGTGTGTGCGTGTGTGTGTGTGTGTGTGTGTGTGTGTGTGTGTGTGTGTGTGTACGTACGTTCTTTGAAGTAAAAGATGTTGAAGGGGAATCACTGACTCTTTGGGCTGAGATGACTTCAGGCCAGTCTGTAGTTCAAGGGTCGCAGCGATCTTTACTTTGGAGCTACACGTTAAAGTACGATGCATTTAGTCTGTTAGTGTATGTAACATGTTCTACTGATGTAATACATACTGTGTACTGTATCTGCTCTCACAATAGAGTATTTCTCTGACTGAGTCAGTCCCCCCCCCACACACACACACGGCAAGAATATAATTCACTAAAACAGCTCTTTGTGACTTTTTTACTGGAACTAACGGATCAAATTGAGATTAGACTTCAATGTGATTGTGAACGCTCCAAAAAATGCAGTAATTGGTTTCCCGGCACGTCTGTTTGAAATGACTGCGTGTCACACGAGTGTGCAGAGCGGTAGGTCTCGGGCGCACGGACCGTGTGGGCGTGTCCTAGCACACCTGCCCATTTTGGTTCGTGCATGTGCAGCGGAGCAAAGTGCAGAAGTGGACCAAACACCAGAGGGGGTGTGGTCATTAATAACACGTTGCATGCATGCATTTCAGGAATATTAAACATGAACCACTGAATGAATGTAATGCACAGGATTATTGAATGTGAGGCTACTCTGTAGCAGCTCAGTGTTGTTTGCACGTGACTTCATAAAGGTAAACACAGTAGACGGCGGCGGTTAACGGCGCAGCACTTCTCAGATCGGAGGCTGTACATTCATCAACATATCTGTCCTGCTGCCTTCAGTCGGCTGCTGCCATTTAATTAACTGCAGCAGAAGCTTTTCATACAGTATAAAGCAGCTGTGGACAACAGATGCTGTTAGGATCACTCGTATCAATTTACAGACTGATTTACTAACGTTCCTGTTTAATCTACATTGAATGTTGTTTTTTGATGCAAATTTAAATACATCAACTGCCTACTGGGGAGTGTTTCACGAGTTTATTTTCATTTCAGGCATTATTGCTGTTTGCCTCTAGTAATTGATTTGGTCTTGTTGACAAAACCTTCAGATTGGCAGCAGATTGACGAGTATTTTTACATTGTTGTATTACTACTTTTACTTTTAAGGGGCAAAGCTTCATGTCCTAAAGCTGCATTCTCTCTAGTGTCCACCAGGGGGCGACTCCTCTGGTTGTATAGAAGTCTATGAGAAAATGACTCTACTTCTCTCTTGATTTATTACCTCAGTAAACATTGTAAACATGAGTTTATGGTCTCAATCTCTAGTTTCAAGTCTTCTTCAATACAGCATGATGTTCATTTAGTAAATTGTGGTCCCATTGAATGTAAAATAGACGATAAAGAAGCGTAAAAATGGACGATAATATTCATAATTAATATGAATATCTTCATAATTCATTCAGAAAGAAGTTAACTACGGGCTTTCCTGAGATATGGCGTTCACGAGAATGGGACGGACCTGAAGTCACACTGATCTTCATCTTTTAGCACCAAAATCTAATCAGTTTATCTTTGAGGCCGGGAGGACATGTGTGCCAAATTCCCTCCAGGATTCCTGAAATATTGCATTGACGAGAAATGAACGGAGAACCTGAAAACATATCATCAACATGGAGGCATGAAAACAAATGCAGACTAAAGCAAGGTCTGAATGCAGAACTTTAACATTGTTGTGTTGCTACTTTTACGTCGGTGGAGAATCTGAAAGCTTCCTACAGTCAACAACCAAAGCATCGTGGGAAGGCTCCGGCTGCCAGCGTTTATCCAACCCCCCCGACTGAGCTGGAGTGTTGAAGTTGACTCCAGATAAGCAATGTGAACACACTGGGCACTGCATGGCACGAGCGGAGGGGCTTAAGACCCCCAGCTAATTGTCTATTTCAATCACAGGATGATTGAATTCGGGCCAAAGATTCATCCAACCCCGAAGCCAAATTATCTTTGCCACTTAGCACATCCAAGGGCGTGCAATGTTCTTCTTTTGTATCATTTTAACACCCACAAACCATACACTGTAATCACTGCACTGTTCTTCCAAAATGTGTGGTATGTAGCCGGAGGAGAACCGTGTATTGTCTTGAAACTACCAGGTGCAGAACATGATACAATATCCAGTCCAAATTCTTGCCTTTAGGGGTTGCTATGACGACTTGAACGATGCCGGTGGTGTGCGTTGTGGGGGGGTGTGGGGGGGTTACGGTTCCCTCCCAAACCTGGGGTACTCAGGATAAACACAGCCAATCAAAAGGGGATGTGGAGGTAATGAAGACTAAGGCGCTGAGAGGCAGGGAGCTTTTAGAATACGCCGTAATGCTGAGCACTCCAGACCTGCTCTCTCCGTCTTCCACAGCTCGTCGGATTAGCTGGCCTAGTCTCTATGGAAACCTTGTCCCCACATGGAAACACAGAGCCCCCCCCCTTCCCCACACACACACACACACACGTCCTGAAGATTTTTTATTTCCCTCAGTTCAAAATGAAACAGGATAATTTAAGTGCTACTTGTGATTTTCAGGTTTTTTGACATCGCTTTGCCTCGTGGTTTCGGTTATGGAGTCATCAGTACTACTGAGGGAAAACAGTCCTGACTGCAGCAGACAAGCACGTACATAAAGTCTGACTTCTCCGACCTAATGCCTCTCCGTTCACTGCGCTCCGCAAACCAGTGCTAAAATGTTCTCAGGGTGTTTGAAAAGGAAGACACACAGTCGGGGAGAGAGTATGCGGCCTGTCAGCCGAGGAATCTCGCTGCAACGGAAATCTACAGGCTCAATTAATTTCTCACCTGAAGGTATATTCCCTCTCTCTCTAGGTTGATCCCTCCTCATCCGCGGAACATCGTAGCCAATAACCTTTCGCTTACCCGGAGTAAGCTCCAGCTGAGGGCTGCGGTTACGTCGGGGGAGGAAGTGCAGCTATGTGGAGCCGAGCCAAGAGGGCAGAAACCACCCACCATCTGAGAACACACGAAAACAAAGAGTGAGCAGGAGAGAAGCAGCACATAAGGACATATGGGCATACTGGTGTCAGTGTGACAGTATGTGGGACAATATATTGAACGGTATATCAGTCAGGATCATCCACCTCTGATATGATGAATGTACCTTTATGATTATTAGTGTTTGCAAGTATTGAAATAATTATAAATTACATACTTATCGATTTACTAGCCCTATAAAAGGGAGCTAGTAGGATGGCATTAGCATCTTGCAAAGTAAATGATGTAATATGTTTAGGACTGCATCAAGCGATTAATCTGCCGATACATTGATGGTGTGGTCTACAAAATGTAAAATAAAAAACAAATTGCTTGTTTAGTCCGACAAAGACTCAAAACCCACAAAATATTCAATTTACAGTAGCAGTTTTTGTAGGAAGTATTTCAGAGTAGGAAGACTCCCAGCACAAGAGGAATCATGAGTGAAGTGTACGGTGATTGGTTGGAAACAAACAAACAAACAAACCTGTTAGACGTGTAAACAACATACAACACAAAAAGCTTTTAACGTCAGAAAATTTAGGAAAACACAAACCCAGCAGCACAAAGGCTAACACAGTAGCACAAAGGCTAACATAGTAGCACAAAGGCTAACATAGTAGCACAAAGGCTAACATAGTAGCACAAAGGCTAACATAGTAGCACAAAGGCTAACACAGTAGCACAAAGGCTAACACAGTAGCACAAAGGCTAACACAGTAGCACAAAGGCTAACACAGTAGCACAAAGGCTAACACAGTAGCACAAAGGCTAACATAGTAGCACAAAGGCTAACATAGTAGCACAAAGGCTAACATAGTAGCACAAAGGCTAACATAGTAGTACAAAGGCTAACATAGTAGCACAAAGGCTAACATAGTAGCACATATCACACCCAAGCCTTAGAATGATAGACGATTTGAACTGAAATCACAAAAGAACTTTCATGACGGCTATTTTGCTTGTGTTAATATGATTGCGGTCATGTAACATAGTTGTTTTATTCCTATATTACTAAAACAGCTGGACAGTGGCTAGCTTGTCGATCTCTCAGCTGGAGATGTGTGCCGCTGGCCGGCTTACGTCACTACAGCGTAGATACTGACGGTGAGAATGGACACAGAAATAAAGTCTGTGAAGGTTTGTAAGTCTCGGGGGGAGCTCCCGGTCGGCAGTTTCTCTTCGGGAGTCACCAGAACTTATTGATATAAAGCAGAGGAAAGCAGAACATCCTCACATTCGAGAAGCTTAAACCAGTGAATGAACTTATCAGTTCAGCTCAAAATGTGTTTGTAGAGCAACAATCATTTAACAATAGCTCCGTTCCTACTACCCTGCTACACTTAGTGTTTTCCATGTGTTTATTTATTTATTTGTTGGACGGTTGTGCAAAGAGAAAAAGGTGTCTGACAGTGACGTGTAGGTCTAAAGCACTTAGCACTGTTCACGGAGAACATCTCCCGCAGTGATGAAAATTCACCCAGCAGGCACGCGATAGCTGCTGGTAATGTACACCCAGGTGAGTTCTCGTTAAATGAGCGGTTGGGTTCATGTGACACATCCGAGCCTCGACATCGACAAACTCGCAGTGCAAACGAGGCTGAAATAGCATCATTAGGAATCATTATGCTGCAACGTCAGGATTTACTGACACCTATCCGTTTCCCATCACTGCCTCCCAATTGTGTCCAACACAAGCTGTTTTGCATCCAACTCCTCATATCATAAACCAGGTGCATCATTACCTCCCTATATGCAACAGATGCATACATATCAAATAGTTGCAAGCGAGCACTTCTTCACAGGATGCACATGAAGACGTGTGGAGGCACATTAGTCAGAGGGGATGAGAGAAGGACGAGGAGAAAGACGAGTCGTCCTCGTCTCTCAGGAAGCTTTTCATGTCCCCTGCAGCAGCTTTTTCAGAGTTGCTGAATCGCCTCCCGCTAACGTTGCTCCCGTCGCCGACTGATCTGATGAAAGCGAGGATACAGAGCAGCTCATCTGTGGGGCTCGCCGCGATAAGACTCGACTTCAAAAAACCCGGGGCCGGGTCTCGATGTTGGCGTGGGCCTTTGAGGCTCGGACTTGAGGCTTGACCCCGCAGCTTTAAGCCTCCTGATAGGGTTCAGCTGTAAGCAGTCGCAGTGTGGACAGTGGATAGAGAAGAGGACCAGACCTCAGATAAAGACCGGATCAAACTGCATGACACACATTGTGGTCAAATAAGTAAAACCCATCGCTGGAGCTCTCACATCCGTCTGTTTGATCACCACTTCTACTGTAGCGACCTATAAGAGGTGACACTGCCTCTCGGTTGTACAACTCTCATTATGTTCTATTATTAATTTCCTGTATTCTCGTTAAGTATCATATTTCTTTACTCCTACCCGCTGTCTGTATTCCTCTGCTGCTGCTGTGACCCTGTCTCCCTTCAAGCGTCATTTAAGTTTTATCTAAAATAATAAAATCTAATTAACACTTCAAGTAAAGTCACTTAGTGGCTCGTTGCATGATGCTAATTGTGTTAAATATAGTGAATCTCAAATTGGAGCCAATCCACTTCACCTATATCTACTGTAGCTGTCAATTTGTAAATAGTTTAACTATCCGTTGTACTGTGTAAAAACTGTCATTAAAACTGCACTTAAATCATCATATTATGTCCCCAGTAGACCCAAATGAGAGGCAGTATTAGTGGGATGTCAAAGAGCAGGTTTTTCTTATTTTTTGACTGGGTGGGAAACACTGATATGCTCTTAAAAAGGAGGTTTACAATGGATTTGACAGCACAAGAGATAATTAAAAGCCCTTAAAGTGATACATTTGACTTAAAAAGGTGATATTTCAGCCTCTTTGGGATGAGAGGAAACTGCCCCTGCCACATCCCCCCACTAGTCTACGTCATTCATGCATGCTTTTCCCACAAAGCACAACTTTAATACAACATATATATTTTTGGCTTTTGTGCATCAGCGCTGCCGGACTCTCGCCGCTGCCGGCCCACAGGTCGACCGGGCCGCTGGGACAAACCTCCCGCTGCTCCAGATGGCTTCACAGGCCCTGCTGCCAAAGTCTCCACGCTGCATAATCATAGCCAGCTGCTTTTACAGGGTAACAGTGAGGTCAGGATGCCCAAATGTATGCAGAAACAGCAATGTCAGAGCGGAGGCTGTACCGTAGGACCCCGGTCTGTCATGGTTTACATTCAAAAAGCTAAACTGTGTTGAAGTTTTACTGTAATCATGTTTAACATGAGACCACCATTTGTAAGATGTAACCAAATAAGATGCCAAGAGTGGCTTTAACACAAAGGCAAGCTTTCTGCAACTTTGCTGTTTTGTAGAAGGTGTTAGATGAGTCGTTCTTTAAATTGCCACATGGGTGATTGGTGAAGGCTTGGAGGAATCACCGATTCGGTAATTTAGGTTTAGGGACTTCTAGTCGAAGAGTCAAATGTTCCGCTTTTTTAATCCCGAAATGATCCGTGAAACAAAAGTTTTGAATGCACCAGTTTTCAGCTAATTAGCTTCTAATAAGAGGTTGTCCCATATGGTTCGGAGCTGGATGAAGGAACAGATGCCAGTTTATAATCAATTAAAGGGGAAAGCCTCAGGAAATGGTGGGTGTCCAGTTTCTGTCGGATCAGTCTGTCACATATGTGTTCTCCATTAACTGCAGCCCCGGTAAACTAGGGACGCCGAGCAAAACCCTCGATTACATTCAATGGCACGGCTTAGAGAATGTCTGGATTTCTACCATATTTGCACATGAGGACTAGTAGGGGTTATCGTCAAACTACTTCCTGCATTTGCACCGAAAGTTAGAATTGTACATACATTTTGCGAGGTGCAGAACTGTCCGACAGGTTAGTGGGTTGGGATTGAGAAAACCTGAGAGAAGTGAGTGCCGTCTTCACAAAGCACCGTTTTTGTGCTTCAGAACGCAGGATTTGAAAGCTCCGGCTGTGGTACGCCACAGCAGTCACTGTTGTAGGAGTGAAGTGTGAAATGTCGAGCAGTGCAGGGCTCGGGGTCAGAGTAGCAGTACCGTGCAGTAGTCACGGTTGTAGGAGCCAAGTATGAAATATCCGACAGAGTTACGGTGGTGCTCCGGGCTCCGGGAGAAGAGCTTGGTTCGCTCCGCCGGGGGATCAGGCTCAGCCAATCAGAACCATTCCACACCATTGGCCAGGGCCATCTCTTATCTAGCAGAAGTGGAGAGGCTTTCCCTACTAATGCCACCCAGCTTGCTAGATCCTCCATCCTTTGCTTCACCACTCTCCTCCTCTCTCTAAAGCACCTCCATATCTCTCTCTCTCCCCCTCATTCGCTTTTTTTTCCTGATTGTGCTCCATCCATCCAGTCAAACTCTCCACCTTTCACTCATCTACTGCACTTCATCTGCCTTCTATCTCTTTTTCGTTTCTTTCACTTATTGGTTACGCACTGCCGAGGCGTGTGACGGGCCTCCGTGCACTCGGGCGCCCGGTCACGCCCGCACATCTGTGCCGAATTCTAATTCTGAATGGGCGTGTGTGGCGGCACGGCGTCATGTGATATACGGGGCAGAGCGAGAAAGACAGATGAAATTAGAATGGTAAGGACATTAAGTGCTTTCGACTGGCTTGATATTGCAGATGGAGACACGAAGAGGCAAATCATAGAGCTGATGTGGGTTTTTTAAAGTTTTTTTTCCTCAGTTCTTCCTGAAAAAGGGGAGGAAATAAAAAGGGGGGCGACGGGCACAAAAGAAAAGAGGAAGCAGGCAATCATGTTACTTCTAATCTGTTAATCTTTTGCTTGGAGCAGGAGGTGGGGGTGTTAAGTGGACAGGGGGAGGGCTGCTGGAATGAAATATATTGCAAATGGGAAAAGGCACCAACGAGAGATCGGTGCTCACAGATGGAGACCCTGCTTAATCAAGACAAATTGCAGATGGGCTTTGGATTTTTATTCTCACCAAAAAATTTAAAAAAAAATGGACTAAAGCTGCCATCCGCAACACTGCTACAGCAGCCTGAATCAACACGCACACATGGAGGAGGAAAGAATAACACTTCCACCAAGCCAAAGACGCACAAAACACACAAACGTGTGCAACTCAAAAGCTATTATTGCTCACAGGGTTGTAATCTCCTTAAAGGTTAGAGGAGGACAAGTTGTGTTTTGAATGTTGGATATGAGTGTGAGATAGGAATCAAACAGCATATTAAAACAGTGTTCCCAGTCAAAGCTCGCCTAAGGATGCGCATGCCCCCTCTGGTCGCCATACTCCCCGCTCCCATTGACAACAAATTCCTATTTATATATTCTTGCATTATCACAGCGGCAAATTGCTTTGTAAATGGCACAGTTCCCTCAGTCTCTCCTGTAAATACAATGTCATCGGCGATGTTAATAATCCTTTTGTTTGCTTGACCAGGAGCTCTCCAGCGCCGCCTGTTTCCTTGATTCAATTACTGCGGTTTAGGGAGTGGAGAGAATGAAGCCTGGACCTTAAAGCCGCCCGTGTTAATGACATTCAAATTGATCACCGCCACATGTTGCTACGGTGTGGCCTATTTAAAAGTGAGGGTAATGAAAAGAGGAGCTCTCCATTATGGAGAGCGTAACTAAACATGACACCTCCTCGCTGAAAATTACAAGGCCCCGGCTCGCTGCCGCATGCATGTAATTCAGCTCGGATGCGGCCGAGCCGGGAGCGGCGGTGGAAACCCGGCAACCCGCAGAAAACACACGCAAATCTGGAGCGGCGCCGTGCCTCGTGGGCATGCTGCAAGCAAGGAATGTGTGGGCACGCGCATGTTCGTTGACCCAGAGAAAACATTTAAGAGGGAATTAGGTTACACTGTACACCAAAGCCACAAAGCAAGCCTTGTAATTAAGCCACCACGTGCACATTTGTTGGCCCGGGGCGACGAGGAGCGAGTGCAGCGGTTCACATCGAAGGCCTACAGAAGAGACGTATGGTCGGCCACGTCAATGAAGGAGCAGGTGCCGAGCAACGCCACAACACAGGCACAACGCCAAAGAGGTGAAAGGAGTCAAGTCCCCAGAAAGCTGAACTACTTCTGTCATTTTAATCAGAGATAAAGGGGCCCAGAGAAGCACCGTGAAACCAATGAAAGCAAAGTAAATGTCCTGAGCATTTACCACAGATACAAGGTTATTAGAATAGCATCATTGTAAAGCTTCTGTACAATTTACGGTATATATACAAATTATTATTGTTAGTTTCTCTACTGTATCGGAGAAATAACTTATTGTAATCAACATGTACAATCATTTGTCAGCAGTGAGCAATAAACACTTGACTGCTGGGATCATGGAAGCAATTGTTACGACTCCCACAATGCATTGCTCTCACTGCAATATACAGTAAAATCATAATACGGCATTTTACTATATATTTACATGTAAGTTCAGGTAACTATGACCTCCTCTGTCGCCACTGAACATGCATCTGTAACTTAATAAAAGCACACGGTATACGTGTAAATATGGTGTATGTTCCATGTATTGTGTGTGTCGGTATGTTTCATGTGCGGTGGACGGGTGAAACATAAAAGAGGGCCGAATACATGTCGTGATGAAACAAATGCATTATTCCGTATCAACACTGTAATCAAAGGGTGTAACTTGGCAACTGTGATTCAGTTTTAATAGCATTCTGAATCATCGTTGATGTCAATTTGCTTTTTGAAAATAAAAAAAGTTATAAAAAAAAAACCTGAAACATCAAACAAAACAAGAATACATTTCCCACAATGGTAATTAAAAATAAATAATAATCTGTTTTAATATGACTCAAATGAACAATGAAATCCAGAGGTAGATAACGTGGACAGTAGCACAAAATTAAATTAAGAAAATGAAAGCACCTGTTTGTGTACAGTAAATAAATAACCATACGTGTCCCGTGAGTTTAATCCATGTTTTTATCATGTGTCTGGACTAAAGTTGTACTAAAGATGTACAACCAGTGTGTCTCTGAGTCCTCCCAGGCTATCTGCCAGAAGAACGATGCCGTCACACACAAGAACTCACGGGGGGAACGCCGAGCACCGAGCACAGGGACAAAATGAATGAGCACGTATTGCATGCATATGAACCACGCTGAATGTACGTATGAATGATAATGAATGACAGTGGGTTGTTGGGCTGCTGACAGATAAAGACAACAGAGCGTCCCACTAATGGGCTTTGTTTCCATCCCCGAAGTGAACGAGCTTCATTGTTAGCTACTCGGGATAATTAACCGCTAAGGTTGTCTTTGTCCCCGAGTCGTAACTGGACGATCGGGATCTGAACTAGCACTTACCAAACTTTATAAAACAATGGAAGTCAATGGGTGAACCACAGGGCGTCCAGTATCGAAAGGGTCCAGAACAAATGCCTTCAGAACCACCCCCCCTTGTCTGGTTCCAGTGCACTCTACATGTATTATCATGGTGTAATGTTATATTGTAATGCTATTTTTCTCTCTCAACAGAGAATTGTGTCAGAATCTGTGCCATTAACACCCGGTCCCGTGGAGTTGCCGAGCCATCTGTGTTCCCTGAACCTTTGGGAGGATATCTTCTTGTTCCACACCTGGGGCCTCGTTACAGTCTCACATCTGATCTCATCTCAGTGTCTCAAGTTAGGAATCCTAAACTCGGGTGAAACAGCACCTGTCAGCAGCTTAGTTTAGGTCCTTTTGACAATATATATATAATGATTGAAAGGCTACTCAACCATATGATGATGCTTTAAATCATCGTATAGATCATAAATGCACAATTTTCTCTTTGCCCGTTTTTTTTCCCAAGCTCGTTAGTCAGTGACAAATGAGAGCTGCTGATGTTTCTGCTCGTCCCTCTGGAGTCGCCTACCAGTACATTGTAATCACAAATACAGGCAGTGTGTATATTTTAAACATTGATACAGATATGAAAGGACAAGTGTAGATTGAAAAATCTAATGTACAGTTGTTACAGTTAGGACAAGATAGGAGGTCTGAGATTGGATAGGACAGTTTAGGAATTCTCCTATCTTTGAAACTCGAAGCAGTTGTTTTTCTGCTACGAGGCCACTGATGCAGAAACATCTGAAACATCTGGCACACACCCTTCCACTTTGTCTTTCTGTGAACATATGCATTCATAATTCTCCCTGTGAATAAGCCGGAGTGTCTAATGAAGCAGCTCTCTCCGAGACGCTCACCGACCCGTCCCCGGGGATCTGAACCCACAACCTCCCGCCCGCACAGCAGTCCATCTCCCTCAGACAGTCCCGTCTCTCCCTTAACCGCTGAGTAAATCTCAGCTAAATGCCGTAATCACTCCAGTTGGACAAAACCTCCAAGTAATGCATTGGTCAATACTGGCCTCGGGGCTAAAGGGGACGCGCTGGCATCGATGCATCTCTGTTTACTAGATGGCCAGTCACCGAGGCAGACGGTCTTTACGGAGACACCGCGTCCCCCGCAGGGAGAGAGGGAGAGCGAACGGACGCGGCGGGTCACTTTTCATCTTTAAGTCTCCCTTGGCAGCGAGACGGATGAGCAGAATCCTCCGTTCCCAGATGGAAAACGTATGAGTGCCTCTATTTAATGAAATGGCATTACCGCCAACGCCGCTCAGCCAATCAGGAAGCCGGGCGCTTGTCATGTGACAAGTGGGATAGATAGCCCATCTCATAAAGTGCTTTTACACCACAGCCCGCCCGATGAGAGCAATATCATCACATTTATGAGAAAATAATGATTTCTCCTTTGAATTTATGAGCATCTTGGAGAAAAGAAAGGTTTATATGAATTACATCAGTATGAAAGAAGAAGAGGAGGAGAAGACGAGTGGGGGGGAGACACTCCCTTTAATTTGTTTTTCCCCTCAAGGGAATAAATAGAGCTCCGTAATATCAGGCATAAAAGTCAATCTTGTCGACAAAGAATAGCCCAATTAGTTGAGCTAGGAGGAGATGAAACAAAGGAATCAGAGCGGATCAATAAGGTGGAGGCACTCCTGCCCTGCGACCAGCGATCGATACGAGCTGCTCTGAGAGCCGGACGTGATTGGAGATCACCGAGTCACAGCTAACCTGTCCATAATCAAGAGGTAAACCATAATACCTGCCCCACTCTGCACATGGACGCCATCATCTGCTGCTGGTAATGAAACAGCATTCGTCCCGTTGGACACGTGAAGGAAATATTAAAGTAAATACTCACAGAGGACTGCAAGAGGGGGAATAAACTCGGTGTACACTGTACGGGCTTTTACAGTCATTTGTGCCATCAAATTTACAAATAATTCTCTGGACTCCATAGTTTTGATTTAATACATCGATACTTTATATAAATATAATATATTTTTGGGATAAAAGGAACCAAATGGATAATAAATGATGTATCGTTAACATTCAGTAATCTATCACCACCTCAGACGATCAGTGGTGGCACACGGGAATCAGAAATGTAAAATAAATGAGTAAATTAAAATAACAGTTGCTGATAAGGGTGCCTAATTAAATTGGGTAACTCCTAAAGTCACCCAGAGACTCCAGTTAAATCACACAAGTCAAGTTGTGAGATGACGCTCTTCTCTTCCTCCTGGACCATTTGGCCTTAAATGATGCATGAAAAAAAAAAACTTAAGCCGACAACACACAGTGATCGGTAAAAGACTGTCGGCTGAGCCGACGTTGAGAAGAGAGCCACGGCTCCCAACCAGGCAC
Source organism: Leptoclinus maculatus (assembly GCA_032191485.1). Taxonomy (NCBI): domain Eukaryota; kingdom Metazoa; phylum Chordata; class Actinopteri; order Perciformes; family Stichaeidae; genus Leptoclinus; species Leptoclinus maculatus. Next base: position 53,015 of record JAVDOI010000380.1, read on the forward strand.
AAAGTGTGGCTCACACTGCTCCATTAGGCCGCTGTGTCGTTAAGTAGAAGTGTAGAACGACTAGCAGTGGAGTCCAGATTGTAAACTTTATTTCTCTGTATATTTGCAAATGGGAAAGTTTGACACACTTCCTCTCTTTTAATCAGTACTAGTGCAGTGCCCGGTCGGAGTGTGTGGCCATTTAGAACGGTCGAAGCATGGTGCGTTGTTGGGGGGGGGGGCGTGCACATTCAGAGCATGCACGTTCAGAGCGTGCACATTCAGAGCGTGCACGTTCAGAGCGTGCACGTTCAGAGCGTGCACGTTCAGAGCGTGCACGTTCAGAGCGTGCACGTTCAGAGCGTGCACAATCAGAGCGTGCACGTTCAGAGCGTGCACGTTCAGAGCGTGCACAATCAGAGCGTGCACGTTAAGAGCGTGCACATTCAGAGCGTGCACAATCAGAGCGTGCACGTTCAGAGCGTGCACGTTCAGAGCGTGCACATTCAGAGCGTGCACGTTCAGAGCGTGCACGTTCAGAGCGTGCACATTGCTCGGCTCCCAGAAGTGCTGTGTGCAGCGTTGTCGAGTTGGGTTGTAACCTACGTTTATACAGTAGCGATAGCTCCAACGTCACAAATCATCCACCCGCCACACACCCGAAGGAATTATTGTCCTCCAATTAAGGGACCGTTTGGACACTCCTCTCTAAATGTTCCTTTGGGGTAGTTGTGTAGCGTGATGACAAATTACGGTATGCTGCCTCATATTTATCATCATATAGAACTTATAAATGAAATCAGTTTATTAAGTAGGATGACTGTAACACTCGGGGGTTAACATTGGCTATGTTTACATGTCATGCACATGTCTCATATCTCATATGTGATATTATTCTGCTTTTAGGAGCATTCTCTGGACATCTACTGTATACAGCACATTCAGAATAGGGCTTTATACGACACAAGACCTCTTTCCTGTTTACGACCAGCTCTGTGCGTTGAACACAAACCGACTCGCCAATAGTTAGTAAATCTGGAGTAGAGATTTCCCTACACATATCGTAAAGTATTTCCATGAAATATTATTCTTGACAGGCTGCAAAGAGCTCATTAACCGCATGTATACAGTGTGATAGGACACTTAAACTCTCCATAATAAGAGGGAGATATATTCAAGCGTACTTGATGTGGAATCCAATCAAAATGTCTCATTAGAATGATTTTGGCTTAATGGCTTCCCATAGAAATCGATCAATTAAACACTGTCATCAAACAAACCGCGTCACATCCATCACGCCTGGCCCGATATTTAGAATAAGTAGTGACCCGACGTATCAGCAAACCAATTAATCATAGTAATCCAACGAGGTGACGTTCCTCCGCGAGGGTTCAGACAACCCGGCTCAGTCCATTTGGTGGCTGAATGAAGAGGTGAGTCCGGGGCCATCGTAATGTAATTATGATGCCAACTTCCATCGCGGAGAGCCAAGTGACGACCTGTGGAAGTTGTGGCGGGACCCGCCGCGGCTCCCTCCGGCCAAGGCGAGTCCCCGCCACTTGTCGGTAAGTGATCCACACCTGTCCGACACGAGTTCTCGTTCCGTCCCTCTAAACCCTAAAGCACCCCCCCCCCCCCCCCGTCCCAGCTCAGCGTCTGTCCCACGGGTCCGAGCTCTCATCCAATCACACGTCGCATAAATCCATAACTTCGGCTCTCCCCTCGGCCCCCAGGAAAACACAATAAACTGCTGCTCATCTTTTATGCATGATTTTCTCTGTCTCTGTAGCTAGCTCCGCTCTTGGTGCATATCAATCATCACGGGGACGCTGCGGGGCAGGGAGACGGCGACGGTGAGAGAGAGAGCGATGGCGGGTGGGAAATATACACGGTTGCACAACAAGGCAAAATGAAGAGTCCTGTTTCTTTATCCACTGACTTGGATTTCTATTTCAATTTCGCCCGTCCCTTCCCTTCACCCCCCCCCCCCCCCCCCCACACCTTCCCTCCTCCACCTCCTCAGGTCTCCCTGAAAATAAACCACGTTAGCGGTATGAAACTGACCGGCTCACCTCTCGCTGTGCATCTATAGCCGCGAGTTCACAGACACATGTTGGTGTTTTTAAGAGACACCTTTTCCCCTCAGGGGAATGGGGTGGTGAGGGCACCTCCCACCCACACACACACACACACACACACACACACACACATATCTACACAGGCCTCATTGGCATGCTAACATATTCACCGACAGCCGAACCACAGCCGGCTCAGTGTGGGAGAGGCCAGCGGTTCGGTCTCGATGCGAACACGGACGCTCAGGAAGAAGAAGAAGGGCTCCCCGCAGCGACACAGCGTCACCGGGTCGGGGTTCAATAATAATAATCATCTTATTTATAGAGCACTTTTTTTTTTGCACAAAGCGTCTCCCAGAGGGAGAACGATAAAACAAAGCCAGCTAATGTTAACAGAACATACTAGAGGACAGGAACATCACTGGAAGACTTACAGTAATATAATAAATCATATCAGAGAGAGATTGGTTGTAAAGAAAAGCTGAACTCACAATAACACAAAGAAAAGCAAAGAAGAAAAATGAAATAGCGTTTTATATATATAGCTAATTGAATCTGAATCCTTTTGAGTCTCTTCAATAATTCAGTCTTCAGCGTCGAACATTTAAAAGCAAATGAAGTCATAAATAACCTAATCTCAAAGATCAGAAACTCAACAAGGGACTGAAACGATTCATTTAGTGCTTAATAAACTATTAATCATCATAGTTATCAAGCTTTTATATTGGAAGGGTTCTCTCTTTATGATGTTTTTTTGCTTTTCGAGCTGTTGGGCATGTGTCAACACTTTCTCACGTTTTGTTTAAGACCAAACAAATCAACCTGAATAATAATCAATACATTCAAAACTCCCACCGTAGTTTATAACCTGCAGCTTCGTATTCCTGCACACCGACAACAACAACACGCTGTCAAGCCTTCCTCTAACTTATGTTGCACTTTACTTTGCTATTATGAGGACTTCAAGAATCTTTCTTTATTGAAAAGAGACGGTCGTCAAAAATGTGCAATAATCACATCAAATAAATTAAAGCGATAGCTGCAAAAATGAAATTGTAGGCATTGGTAGGCCTACGTGAATAAGTAATGAGACAGTGGGCTGTGCACACTTATAGAATCAAAGTCAGCAGTCACCTCCGCTCTGTTTCAGCACCATGGACAGCGTCCGTCTGAATGTTGATGCATAATCAATCATGTGGGATCACGATTCATTATGAGCTATTTGGATCTAATATGTCCAGGTCTTCCACCAACCTGTGACCTGACTCAAAATGCAGAACTCCATCCTGAATATAAGTGTGAGAAACCTGCAAGATCAGTCTTAGAAACCATATTTGACACCTATGTATTATAAACACATTTCAGCATTTAAAATGCAGGACCTGTAGTCTGACATTAGCACCACACGCAGAGCCGCTACTTCCCTCAGAGCTAATTCTTGACAAGCGTTTTGGACGGAAGGTCTTTTACAAGAGGAGCTGCGCTTTGAATAGCCACCCAGAGCATCAAGGTGTTCATTATTCCGATCCACACCCCCGCAGGCCAATCCATCACAATCAATCAGTCAATCAAAGGCTCTTTTCCTGATGCTTTTAACCGAACCATTTGTCACCCTTCACCCGCAGTTTCACAGCAAATACAAAACAACTTTTATTTTTTTTTGCTGGGTTATAATGGAATAGTCTGAGGCTAAGATGTTTAAAAGCCTCTATGTAACGGCGGCGAGTGTGTTCCCGGGTACGTGGGGGGGGGGGGGGGGGGGGGGCTGAGATTACAGAGTAAAGCCCTCCTCCTCATCCCTCAAGTAATAAAAGCGAAATGAGACTGACATTTCACTCTGAATAACACACTCGCTCACACACACACGCCGTGAGCTGAGCGACCACAGGACAAACACAAAGACACGGAGCAGGGACTGACATGTGCGTACAGTGTCACACACAGACAGTTCAAGACTTTCAAAATGTTTGGTATCTTTGGTGGAAGTGAGATTATTCAAATACAATGAAGGCAAAGTGTTGCAGCTTCATAGTTCATTTCAGCAGTTAAGCGGAATTTTTTAGGAGATGTAAGCACATTTTTTAATTGTTCTTATAGCATAAGTAAAACTAATTAAAATAAATAAAACAATCCTTTCGAAAATTGGAGATTGATCTTCTGTGTATTTGTTGTTTCTACGGGTTCCTCAGGTCCTAAGGAGTGAAGACAAAGCTTCATGTGTTAAAGCTGCATTCTCTCTAATGTCCACCAGGGGGCGACTCCTCTGGTTCTATAGAAGTCTATGAGAAAATGGTTGTAATCCAAGATGGCGACGGCCAAAACACCCAACTTGGAGCTTCATAACGGCAGTCCACACACCTGGTTCAGGAGTTAAACCGTCAACCTTTAACCTCTGTAATGCCACCAGTCACAATAGACTCGTTTCCATTCAT
>JAVDOI010000381.1:0-20000 GCA_032191485.1 Leptoclinus maculatus
ATTTATCTGATACAGGTATATTTATCTGATACAGGTATATTTATCTGATACAGGTATATTTATCTGATACAGGTATATTTATCTGATTCAGGTATATTTATCTGATTCAGGTATATTTATCTAATACAGGTATATTTATCTGATACAGGTATATTTATCTGATTCAGGTATATTTATCTGATTCAGGTATATTTATCTGATTCAGGTATATTTAGACAGAACGTATGAGCAGAAACATGTTCTAGTACAAGTATGGACCTGAAAGTGAGCATGCTGCGTCTCCTTTAAACCCTCTCCCTCTGGTATCGAGTAGCGAGCGGTTATCGAGTGCCTCTTGACTGTAGCGCTGGACTGAAGTGATTCAGAGGACAGTAACTCTCAGTCCGTCCGCTGAGCCGAGTCTGTTTAATTGTCTTTCTCTCTCCTGTGTTGCCACTTGAGTTTCTGTTGTTTCTGTTTGTATGTCTGAGAGGAACCGTGAGGATGATGAAGGAGAAGTAATCGTGTACATACATGTGCATCGAGGCACCAGATAGCAGGACATGTCCGGCTGTCACTCACGCTGACGGACAGCAGCTTTGCTCATGTGTTTGTATCTCAAATCAAAGGTCAGAGTTCAGCGAGGTTCTGACTCTCTTTCTCTCTTTAACTCTCCTCTTCTTGCATCTGTTTTGTTTGTCTCTCATTTGCATGTTCTTCTCATTCTCTTCATCACAGTTTGTATTCCTCACCAGCACTGACTAGATCCTGGTATCCGGCTCGTGCAGCCCAGTCAGGGAGGGGGGGGGGGGGCGTCTGTTGGTTTCGATCAATGCCTACTTATAATAACATGGATTATGAAAGGCTCATGAATGGGAATGGAAAAAACAGATCTAGCCCGAAGTGGCTCAGCGTGTTTGTTTGATCTGCAGGTTGAACCAGATTTAGATCTGAATACATGAGACCAACGTGTGTGTGTGTGTGTGTGTGTGTGTGTGTGTGTGTGTGTGTGTGTGTGTGTGTGTGTGTGTGTGTGTGTGTGTGTGTGTGTGTGTGTGTGTGTGTGTGTGTGTGTGTGTGTGTGTGAGTCTTCATGTGTTCAGTTTATTTTGTCCACCAGCTCGCCATGTTTGTTAACATGCGTCAGCTTGTGCATTCGGATGTTTGAAAATGAAAACAACGAGGAGCTCACGGAGGAAAAGGTCTCTGGTTTCTGCTATATCTGCTCTGTCAAGGTGACACGACCTGTTCCCTCAGTCGGGACAAACGTATTGACTGCTCCCTCTACGAACAGGACCTCAAGGTTGAAGCCCACCGGTGTCGCCTGAAAAGAAAGTTGATTTCAACGGCAACCACCGACTGGGGAAATTAAAGTCGATCCTGAAGCGTCTTTAACCTGCATTCTCTCTAGTGTCCACCAGGGGGCGACTCCTCTGGTTGTATAGAAGTCTATGAGAAAATGACTCTACTTCTCTCTTGATTTATTACCTCAGTAAACATTGTGAACATGAGTTTATGGTCTAGCTGGACCCTCTCGTGTCACTTCTGACAACAAACAGCAGCCTGAACACTTCTTATCTGAGGTTCTGCTGCCGGCAGAGAAGGAAAGAAAACAAAGAAGGTGCAGCATCTCTACGTCTCTACGTCTCTACGTCTCTACGACTCTACGTCTCTACGTCTCTACGTCTACATCTCTACATCTCTACGTCTCTACATCTCTACGTCTCTACATCTCTACGTCTCTACGTCTACGTCTCTACGTCTCTACGTCTCTACGACTCTACATCTCTACGTCTCTACGTCTCTACATCTCTACGTCTCTACGACTCTACGTCTCTACGTCTACATCTCTACGTCTCTACATCTCTACGTCTACATCTCTACGTCTCTACATCTCTACGTCTCTACATCTCTACGTCTCTACATCTCTACGTCTCTACGACTCTACGTCTCTACGTCTACGTCTCTACGTCTCTACATCTCTACGTCTACGTCTCTACGTCTCTACATCTCTACGTCTACATCTCTACATCTCTACATCTCTACGTCTACGTCTCTACGTCTCTACATCTCTACGTCTACGCTCTACGTTCTACATCTCTACGTCTACTACATCTCTACGTCTCTACATCTCTACGTCTCTACATCTCTACGTCTCTACATCTCTACGTCTCTACATTCTCTACGTCTCTCAACATCTCTACGTCTCTACGTCTCTACATCTCTACACTCTACAGTACTCTACTCTCTACGTCTCTACGTACGTCTACGGTCTCTACGTCTCTACGTCTACGTCTCTACGTCTCTACGTCTACGTCTCTACGTCTCTACGTCTCTACGTCTCTACATCTCTACGTCTCTACGACTCTACGTCTCTACGTCTCTACGTCTCTACATCTCTACGTCTACATCTCTACATCTCTACGTCTCTACATCTCTACGTCTCTACGTCTCTACGACCGTTTCCGTTTCCTGAAGGCTGTTAGCATTTAGTGACTGAGTCAGCACATATTTCTCTCTCTCTAGGCTTCTTTCTCTCTTACTTTCATCTCTTCTTTTCCTGATGTTTGTCTTTCATATTTTTCCTTCACCTCTTTTTTCCCCTTTAAATGTTTTCTATATTTTTTTCCTGCCGACCAGTCAAGCTTGATGCAGATCTGTCTGTTGTTCTTCCATCTTCTGCCCTCCACTCACCTCTCTCTCTCTCTCTCTCTCTTTCTCTCTCTCTCTCTCTCTCTCTCTCTCTCTCTCTCTCTCTCTCTCTCTCTCTCTCTCTCTCTCTCTCTCTCTCTCTCTCTCTCTCTCTCTCTCTTCTCTCTCTCTCTCATCTCTCTCTCATCTCTTCTCTCTCTCTCTCTTCTCTCTTCTCTCTCTCTCTCCCCCCTTCTCTCTCTCTCTCTCTCTCTCTCTCTCTCTCTCTCTCTCTCTCTCTCTCTCTCTCTCTCTCCCCCTCTCTCTCTCTCTCTCTCTCTCTCTCTCTCTCTCTCTCTCTCTCTCTCTCTCTCTCTCTCTCTCTCTCTCTCTCTCTCTCTCTCCCCCCCCCCACCCTCTCTCTCTCTCTCTGTTATTCACCAGCGGTCTGTCACACAAACACACATCTATTACAGGACAGAAGTCTTTGCACCGGAGGAGCATAATGTCATCAAGTCAACACTGTTCAGAGTAATTTGCTTCTTGGTTGATTTAATTCTCAATCCACCAAATTGCAGAAGTCTGTAACAATAATGGAGCGTATGTAACAGAATTGATAGAGACGTCTACATAGAGACAGTGAGATTTAAAAGGACTGAATAGTTCAAAGAAAAGGCATTCTGACAATAAAAACCCAGATATATTTAGCATCGTCTCTCCTCGGCTGTCAGGACGCGTCCGCTAACTGCTGCCTCGGTTTGTGTTCCAGCACAAAGCTGTCATGAGACGAAACACTCAGAGCAGACGTTTCATTTCAAGAGCGAACATCAGCTCTGAAAGAAAAAGGAAGAAAAGTAACAAAGCCTACAAATGTCCACGGCTGAGAAACGTCTGATTTCTCCTCCGAAGCAACACGAACAAACCAAACATCGAACTACGTCGAGCTGATGGTTGTCAGGTTTTCATCATTTAACCTATGAACGCTGCTCCTTACCCCCACAGAGCTTTAACGATTAAATGCATCAATACAAGAAGCGGTATCACCTCCTGTTTGAGATGACGGGGGTTTAATCTGCATTCTGACTGGGTCGCTGTGTTTAATGTCAACCTAAAACTCCCCCATTAACATCTGGTGAATAGCACTGAAGACAAAGCCCGTCTGGGTCTTCAGTTCTGAAACCTGATGATGGTTCTAAGATGAAACATTTTGTGTGTGTGTGTGTGTGTGTGTGTGTGTGTGTGTGTGTGTGTGTGTGTGTGTGTGTGTGTGTGTGTGTGTGTGTGTGTGTGTGTGTGTGTGTGTGTGTGTGTGTGTGTGTGTGTGTGTGTGTGTGTGTGTGTGTGTGTGTGTGTCAGAGATCTATAACCAGAACTGGGAGCACCTTCCCGTTAAAAGGTATTGATCCGTCCATTCGTCTCTCTCCTCCCTCCATCCCGTCTCAGTCTCTCTCTGCTATCGTCTCCCTCTTTAAGTCTGTGTCTCTCTCCCGACCCCCCCCCCCTCCCACCTTGTCTCCCTCTGGGGTGGTCTCGGGTTCCCTGAATCATTACTGTATGGAGACAGGAGGATGGAGGGAGGGAGAGGAGGATCATATGACCCACCGGAGGGGATGGGGGTGATCGAGGGGGAGGACATGGAGAAGGGGGAGTCGGGTCATGTAACGGAGTGGGATGAAGGAGGGTGGGAGACGGGATGGATGGAAACGAAGGATGAGAAGAGTTCAAATGTGAGGAGAAGGGAGAGGAGAGGAGAGGAGGGTGATGGGAACTGACAGGAGGGTTGTTGGTGCTGATGGGAGTAATTTAACACTTCAGCTCGATTGGCGACCCGGCTGTCCTTCAGCCAGACATGTGAGGTCAAACACATGATGAGCAATCGTTCTCCTCGACACGCAGGCCGTCACCTAAAGCTGCATTTGAGCACTTAACCTCTAAACTCCTGCTCATTACTCTTTTTGTTATTTGTAATCGTCCCGTCCGCTCATATTGACCACCTTGCTCAGTGTAAGTGATCTACAGTCTGCATTCTGTGCAGAAGATATTCCAAAAGTGTGTCTGAGTTGAATATCTTCATTAGAGTTAGAGCAGTGAACCAGGAAGTGATTTCAACCAACAATGGATGGATTTACAGCTGCAGTCGACTAATTAACGGACGTGTTCAAGTGCTCGTTAAACTGCATTACTCAACCCAGCCGTTACATTGTCATCACCTGTCTGACTTATTAGATGTGACATTTCATGTACTGTATGTTTATGTTCTACACCAATACATCAAAACCAGATCATGATTCTAAAAGACAGGAACTTACACCACCTACAGCCGCCGCTACTGTACGCCAGACGGCCAAATGTAATCTTATTAGCCTGACTTGTCCACCAATCAGAGGTTGTGTTCCTGACTTGTCCACCAATCAGAGGCTGTGTCTGACTTGTCCACCAATCAGAGGTTGTGTTCCTGACTTGTCCACCAATCAGAGGTTGTGTTCCTGACTTGTCCACCAATCAGAGGTTGTGTTCCTGACTTGTCCACCAATCAGAGGCTGTGTCTAACTTGTCCACCAATCAGAGGTTGTGTTCCCGACTTGTCCACCAATCAGAGGCTGTGTGCTTGACTTGTCCACCAATCAGAGGCTGTGTCTGACTTGTCCACCAATCAGAGGTTGTGTTCCCGACTTGTCCACCAATCAGAGGTTGTGTGTCTGACTTGTCCACCAATCAGAGGTTGTGTTCCCGACTTGTCCACCAATCAGAGGTTGTGTGTCTGACTTGTCCACCAATCAGAGGTTGTGTTCCCGACTTGTCCACCAATCAGAGGCTGCGTGTCTAACTTGTCCACCAATCAGAGGTTGTGTTAAAAATAATGAAATGATTGTTGTGATATTGAACATATTGATGAGTCGAGGTTTAAATCTGGTTTCTATTGGTTCTATTCAACGAATGAGCTGAACTTCCTGGTTTTCATGTTCCAACTAACGAACAAGTACAAGTAAGTGATATTCCATCAGGATGCTCTAAAAGCCGACGGCACATTCATTTCAGGAATACTTTTTGATGCCGTGACGATGTCTCGATTAGCTTTACCCGTCAGTCCGCTGTAATCAGTTTATCTATATGCGTGTAAGCGCACAAGAGGACGAAGCAAAACAGAGGAGATAAGAAGGCAAATTGGATGAGGGTTGAGGAGGATGCAGTAGAGGGAAAGAAAATGAGAAAGGTCACACATGGGCCGAGAAGTAACGAGAGGGAAAGGAACACAGAGATAGAATTACCAAACTGATATAGATCAATATAGGAATAAAAAGCTTCTGGAATGACAATGGTGTCGCTTTACCATACCTCTTTTTATTCATCATGACCTCATTGAGTGAGAGTGATGAAAGATGGAGAGGCTGAGGTGTGACGGAGAGGGAGAGAAATGAGAAAGTGAGACGAGGTTCTCAGAACTATCGATCTGAGCAAAGACAATCTGGTGGGTCAAACATGGCGCTGGAACAACATCATTACCTTTTGAAGAGAAACACTAGAAACAAAAGAGAAAACCACCAAAACAAAGATCCGCTATTAGCCGCGTTAAAGCGGAGGTGATGATCTCAAAGTATTGAACTGCTGCCGGAGTGTCGGATCATCGGGGAGGTTTGGGTTTGACTCGTCGGGATTCGTCTCAAACGGCATCACAGAAACAGAAACTACGTGTTTTGTGGAAGATATTTCAGAATCAGATTTACTTCACGAGTTCTGTAAATCCCACTTTTATATATCTGTGAGCCTCTAGACCAAATTAATCTCCTACAAATAATATAAAAACTGTGTTAGCAAACACGTTTAGAGTGAAAATGAAATGAACGTTGAAGCTTTTCTTCAGCTACACTTTCATATTAATAGTTGTCAAAGACTGTAAACCCCCAAAAATCCACCTTGTTGCGTAATATTCACGTTCTATGTGAAAGTACTCGTGACAAAAACTACAGTTGGAAAAAATACATTGACGCGCAAATTGACGTGTGTGAAGGCTTTGAAGTCTGGGTGACGTCACGGAGACTACGTCCATGTTTCACAGTCGATGAGTTAAACAGGAAACCAACATGTCCTCAGTATCTGCAGCTGAAGGTCCTCACAAGAATAGAAGTACAAGAACACACACTCTTTTCTCTTTTCAAGCTGCAAGAGAGTGACTCTACCCCCCCCCCCCCCTCAAAAACACACACACAGACAAATACCCATCCATTTCATCATTGATCTTCTCAGCACTTTTTATAGGGCTGACTGTGTGTTTCACTGTGTGTGTGTGTGTGTGTGTGTGTGTGTGTGTGTGTGTGTGTGTGTGTGTGTGTGTGTGTGTGTGTGTGTGTGTGTGTGTGTGTGTGTGTGTACTTGAATCAGATTTTATTGAAGCACCTCCTGTATTTTAGCTTTGCATCTGTAATTTGCCCCCCCCCCCCCCCCCCGTAGCTGATTGTATGTGCTGCAGCTGATCGATATCACTAACTACCACCTCAGCAGTCGGACAGATAAGAACCACTACAGTCCGGTCCGAGTGTCTGTGTGAGGGAACATCCTAGTGCTGCTGATGTCACCGGGACCTGTAGCCTCATCGATCACTCGCCTCCTTCTCTTCCCTGCTGCTTCCTGTGGCCTCCTTCTCTTCCCCTACTGTTAGCGTTAGCGTTAGCGTGTGCTGCTGGAAGCGTGGACTGTCTGGTGTTTCATGCTCGATGGTTTTCAATCCACTCCAACACTCCAGAAGAAGCACAGAAACTGAAGAACACTTTTTTGAGACTGAAGAGAAAAAGTGATGAGATCGAGTGTTGACAACCAGAGGAGTTCCGTCTGTAGGTGTCGGGTTTCACCGTCTTCACCGTGTGAACTGGGACAAACAAACACTTCTGAACGTCTGAAATCAGCCAATTCAGGATCACAAAAACTCCTCCAGGGGTGAGTCCAGAGGTGAACCCTGTTCGTTGTTTTAAAGTGAAGATTGGAAACACTTTCATGAAGCTGACTAAACACAAGCACAATTAGCATCTTTGCATCGCGGGGCAACAGTTCGTACGATATCCTACGAGAAGTTACTCATTCTTTGTGCATCTGTCAGCATCTTTGCATTGACTCATCAATAAAATCATCTGCATTTATACAACTAATGACAATAGGCCATTTAAGTGGGTTCCATCCCCCTTGTTAGCACAATGACCACGATGCCCCCCCCCCCCCTTATTAACCTGCCTCCTCCTCCTCCACTAGCAGAGATCAGGAGCAGAATCTGTTGGTCTCACAGATCGTTATCAGTTACAATCAATGACTCTGAAACATCAGAAGCTGAACTCTGCTGTGTGTCCGTGGAGCTGTCCGTGGTGCTGAAGTAGCCGGTGGAGTCGCTGACCGACTACTGAAATGCAATAACCATAAAAAGCTCCAACGCCGTCGCTGTCGGTGCCCTTTGACCCAGACAGACACAATGCACAAATATGCTGCTGTTGGGTTTTTAACTCTCTTCTGCAGCTTTCCTTCCGATGCAATGAACACTTCAGGGACCTGAGGCAGTTGGTAGGGTTTCCCCTTTGAAATGTGAGCTTCTGTACGAGATCCTTTCCATTTCAAAAGATTATGTTTGATTCAAATCAGGAAGCGTCTGAAACTAGTCCGACCAGACGGCTTGATGCCAGCTTTTGGTGCTTTTCCTTTGCAGACACATTCCGGTCTGTCGACACAAATCCTGAGGTTTGAGCGTCGCGCTCTGTTACAACAGGACGTTGAATCACCGGGTGACAACTGACCGGAGGCGTCATGCTTTCTGGTTCATTCTCTTGAACACGAGATCTCAGGCGCTTTGAAAAGAGAGAGAGAGAAAAGCAGACTTTCATATTTGTAGTTCTTGTTCTCTGCTCTTTAACAACGTGCTTCATTATCTCAAGTCTTTCTCTGTGAACGGTACCAGTACAGTCCACCTGTGAAGGCTTCATCAGCCTGCCCTTCAGCATGTTAATCGTACAAAACGCAGACGAGAACTCATTTAGTACGAGCGTGTAACTGACGGAGTATTATTTCTCTCGTTATGCAGCAGCAGCGTTGTTCATTTGTTTGCTCGGAGACGAACATGTTTTGTGGCTCTTGCTGCTGTTATTGATGCTGATTACTGAGATTGTTTCTGCTTCATTAACCTTCAAAGTGCCACGTAAATATCGTTATTATTATTATTATTATTATAATTATTATTATGGATATTTCAGGAAAACCTTGAAGGAATTTCTTCATATTTGGCACAAACGTCCACTTTGACTGAACAACGAGCTCGTTAGTATTTAGTGGTCAGAAGTCACTGTGACCTCACAAATCACATTTTTGGCCATAACTCGAGAATTAAAATGCCAATTATTACAATTCCACACGAATGTCTCAGAGGATGAAATGAAGAAGTGGTGACCTTTTAGACAGACGTGGATGTAAAGTGTAACCCGACTGATTGGTGGAGGAAATCAACCACGTTTGCTTTTCATGAACATTTCCGTGTTTTTAGGGTGAACGTGAATCCAGACGTCGCCTCTCGTCCTCTGTGAACATGAAGCTCCCTAATTCAACTCTCTCTCTCCATTCTCCTCTAATGGAGGCCTGCTCTTTGACACAGAGTTGTAGAAGTGCATTACCAGCAGGTGTGTGTGTGTGTGTGTGTGTGTGATGTTGGTCAGAGAGACAGACAGAAGGCTGCAATCCCCCAAGACCTCATTATAGCTCTGAGGGAAGACACACACACACACACACACACACACACACACACACACACACACACACACACACACACATCTACACAGGTCTGTGCATGCCGAGGCACTCACACTCTCACACAGATGCACAACTTAACTACACTAACACAAGTCAAATGTCTGTAAAAAGGGCACCAGAGAGCTTAGAGTTCATCCACTCACACACACACACACACACACACACAGACACACACACACACACACACACACACACAGCAGCCGTAGGGAGAAGTCCTAGGATTCCAGTGGACTCTGTGAGTTCACTGCTGTCGTCTTTTGGTCTCGTCGTGTCTCTCTCTCCTGCTGCAGTTGTCCCCGAGTGAAACAGCTGAGCGTCCTCTCGAACTTCGGCCGCGTACAGCTGGCACACACACACACACACACACACACACACACACACACATTCAGACACACACTAAGTCGGACAGACGTCAATTCCACTCGGGTAATTACTCCCCAGAGTTTGTCTTTGGGCTTTCTGTGGAGCTGGAAAGTCATTTCTTTGTGTTTATTAGCAGTTGCAGCGTGAAGAATGACAAACAAATGTGTGATTGTCTGTCTGTTGGGCGCAAGTTTGACCAAAGAGAACATGTGGATATTCTAGATGGGTTTGTTTTGGCTTCATTGCAATGACTGGAAGAACCCTGTCTGTGGACGACCGTCTTGTTGCTATGACAGCAGATTAGGAAACAGACAACAAATTAAAACCACAAACCGGTACGCTCGTGAAACGAGAATCATCATATTTATATTGATGTTTTCTGCCCTACAGAACTGATCCAGTGATGTCGCCGCGTCCACAGATCTGAGCGATCAGCCTGGTGAGTGAAACGGTCCGATACTTCGGGATGTTGGTGCGTGTTCGTGGCAACACGAGGCCACGAGGTTCAGTCATGTTCGCTCTGTCTAGGACCAGGTCTCTGCTGGAGGATCTGGGTCTGTCCGCGGTGGACCAGGTCTCTGCTGGAGGATCTGGGTCCGTCCACGGTGGACCAGGTCTCTGCTGGAGGATCTGGGTCTGTCCACGGTGGACCGGTCTCTGCTGGAGGATCTGGGTCTGTCCACGGTGGACCAGGTCTCTGCTGGAGGATCTGGGTCTGTCCACGGTGGACCGGTCTCTGCTGGAGGATCTGGGTCTGTCCACGGTGGACCGGTCTCTGCTGGAGGATCTGGGTCTGTCCGCGGTGGACCAGGTCTCTGCTGGAGGATCTGGGTCTGTCCGCGGTGGACCAGGTCTATGCTGGAGGATCTGGGTCTGTCCGCGGTGGACCAGGTCTCTGCTGGAGGATCTGGGTCTGTCCACGGTGGACCGGTCTCTGCTGGAGGATCTGGGTCTGTCCGCGGTGGACCAGGTCTCTGCTGGAGGATCTGGGTCTGTCCACGGTGGACCGGTCTCTGTTGGAGGACCTGGGTCTGTCCGCGGTGGACCGGTCTCTGCTGGAGGATCTGGGTCTGTCCACGGTGGACCGGTCTCTGCTGGAGGATCTGGGTCTGTCCGCGGTGGACCAGGTCTCTGCTGGAGGATCTGGGTCTGTCCACGGTGGACCGGTCTCTGCTGGAGGATCTGGGTCTGTCCGCGGTGGACCAGGTCTCTGCTGGAGGATCTGGGTCTGTCCACGGTGGACCGGTCTCTGCTGGAGGATCTGGGTCTGTCCGCGGTGGACCGGTCTCTGCTGGAGGATCTGGGTCTGTCCGCGGTGGACCAGGTCTCTGCTGGAGGATCTGGGTCTGTCCGCGGTGGACCAGGTCTCTGCTGGAGGATCTGGGTCTGTCCGCGGTGGACCGGTCTCTGCTGGAGGATCTGGGTCTGTCCGCGGTGGACCAGGTCTCTGCTGGAGGATCTGGGTCCGTCCACGGTGGACCGGTCTCTGCTGGAGGATCTGGGTCTGTCCGCGGTGGACCAGGTCTCATTATGATTCATGTTCCCTTTACTCTGTATTAATATTTTGCAGATGTTTTGGGGGTAACACGCTCTCATCTTTGTGGATTTATACTTTAATAAACTTCATGTGCAGATCATCGCTCTGCATTTCATTCCACACAAAGTTCCACCACGTCGTCTCGAACGAGTTTGGCTTCAACTTTACTGCGAAAAAAAGTTCAACTTTAAATTGAATGAACTCGACTTCAGCCGGTCAACACGCCGACGGCGAAGCTGTGGCCGACTTTCTCCAACAGTGTCTCACCTGACGTCAGTGTCGTGGACACGTTCAGCACACAGGCGGTGGAACCGAACCCTGTGATCGCTGCTTTACTTCTATCTCAGTGGGAACCTTTGCTCTCCAGAGCGAGGACACGTTTAGGAAAGTTCACTTCTTAACAGGGGCTCTTCAGACTTGGCGTTAGGGTTTAAGGTCCTCTTTGTGTGTTGTAATCTTGCTTTGGATAATATAAACAGTTTATACTCCTGTTGGGAGGTAATAGATCTCCTCTGACTTTAAGACGTGTTCAGCTGTTTTCATGCTCTTCTGACGTCCAACGCTCGTCCAGAGTTAATAGAAATGGAGTTGAACGTGTCACTGACTCGTACTTTGTAGGTTTATTATCACAGAGAACAGGTTTACTGGAACAGGACTTGCTCTACTGGGACTTGGATTAATTAACAGCAGGATAGAAATGACTGCACACGTCATTTACAAAACAGTGTATTTAGTGTTAGAGTTGCTCTTTAAAGGTCATGGTTGTTGTAGTATAAGTATATATATGTATATATGTATATGTATGAGTGTGTGTGTGTGTTTGTACGTGGTGCTTGTTTCTGCTGCTTTAATTGGGCGTCTGGACTCGGCCACTCATTAGTCTGGGACCACACACACACACACACACACACACACACACACACACACACACACACACACACACACACACACACACACACACACACACACACACTCTCTCTATGTTTCAGCTTTAATTACAGCGAGAAAAGAAGCTTTGTTGCATTGATGCAACAGACGGTAGATGGATTTTCTTTTTTTTTTGCTAATTTTTAACGATATTTACGAGACCTGCATACGCTGTTTAACTGTTCCAGTTTCATGTGGTCTTTGTTTTCTCCTCCTCTTCTGTATCTCTCTTCCCTCTCTCCTGTTTTCTCTCTCTCTGTATTTTAGCTGCTTGTTGAACCGTCTCTCCTCCGTCTCTCCTCTGTCTCTCCTCCGTCTCTCCGTCTCTCCTCCGTCTCTCCTCCGTCTCTCCTCCGTCTCTCCGTCTCTCCTCCGTCTCTCCTCCGTCTCTCCTCCGTCTCTCCTCCGTCTCTCCTCCGTCTCTCCTCCATCTCTCCGTCTCTCCTCCGTCTCTCCTCCGTCTCTCCTCCGTCTCTCCGTCTCTCCTCCGTCTCTCCTCCATCTCTCCGTCTCTCCTCCGTCTCTCCTCCGTCTCTCCTCCGTCTCTCCTCCGTCTCTCCTCCGTCTCTCCTCCATCTCTCCGTCTCTCCTCCGTCTCTCCTCCGTCTCTCCTCCGTCTCTCCTCCGTCTCTCCGTCTCTCCTCCGTCTCTCCTCCGTCTCTCCTCCGTCTCTCCGTCTCTCCTCCGTCTCTCCTCCGTCTCTCTGTCTCTCCTCCGTCTCTCCGTCTCTCCTCCGTCTCTCCTCCGTCTCTCCTCCGTCTCTCCTCCGTCTCTCTGTCTCTCCTCCATCTCTCCATCTCTCCTCCATCTCTCCGTCTCTCCTCCGTCTCTCCTCCGTCTCTCCGTCTCTCCTCCGTCTCTCCTCCGTCTCTCCTCCGTCTCTCCGTCTCTCCTCCGTCTCTCCTCCGTCTCTCCTCCGTCTCTCTGTCTCTCCTCCGTCTCTCCGTCTCTCCTCCGTCTCTCCTCCGTCTCTCCTCCGTCTCTCTGTCTCTCCTCCATCTCTCCTCCATCTCTCCGTCTCTCCGTCTCTCCTCTGTCTCTCCGCTCCGCTGTATCTTTCATCTCTTTTTTAAATCTCTCTCCCATCTTCACCTCCCTGTCTCTCTCCGTCTCTCTCTTTTTGAATCAACTTTCTCGTTATGTTCATCTCTCTCTCTCCCTCATGTCTGAGCATCAATCCAGTACAAAGTGGGTCATCTGCTCTCAGGATTGTTTATTTATTTGTTTATTTTTAAACACCAACGATTGTCAATCTTTCACAGATGAAGATATTATAATGAACTGACCTGTAAAGAAACAGAAACATTCTTCTGCTTCAACGTCTTCACGCTTAAAGCTAACGGGCACATCGAGGACATCCGGGACGGGATTAGCCGTTCAAAGGGCAGCGCAGTGCACGACTTCTGGCTCAGCGTTTGAGAAGCCGCGCATCGTAAATGAGACTTTTTTTAAGCTGCTTTTTTTTCCATCCGCTGTATTAAACATATTCCTGACATTGTAATTCATCTGGTTTCTTTGCTGCGCACGGTTTGATTGTGAGGCTTCACCTGAATGTCAGCGAGGATGGCGCGGGGTCTCCGGGTCAAGTGGGGGGACGGACGCTACAATATGAGCTCATTTCCTGCTGACAATGCCGCCGTGTGATCTCTGTGACCTGCACACAGTGAGTGAGTGTGTGTGTGTGTGTGTGTGTGTGTGTGTGTGTGTGTGTGTGTGTGTGTGTGTGTGTGTGTGTGTGTGTGTGTGTGTGTGTGTGTGTGTGTGTGTGTGTGTGTGTGTGTGTGTGTGTGTGTGTGTGTGTGTGTGTGTGTGTGTGTGTGTGTGTGTGTGTGTGTGTGTCTTCTCTCAGACGTGTTACTGTCTCTTTGTATCCGTCACTTCATCAATCAAGGAATACACACACATTTAATCCACTAAGTACACATTGTATTCCTCTTTCTGTCGTTTTCTTTGTTGTATTTGATCTTTTTGGTCGCAGAAAGACTCAATGATGGTAAAACAATCAAAACGTCGTGATGTATTTGTACGTATATCTGTCTGAGGCTTCTGGTCCAGTTGATTCTTCTGCTGCTCTCCTTTGCAGAGTTCAGCTCCAGAAGGTTGATTAGAGGATCAATATCAGGCCCCCTGCTGTTTCCTCTATTCATAAATAATATGTGTAACCTCGTGATACCGTCTTACACAACGATCCTCGCTGCTGATTCCATTGGATGCATTTCACAGCAACACGGTGGACATCTGATCAATGCAGTGCTGCAGTATGAATAATAAGGGAATGTGTGTGTTTGTTTATCCACAGTACTTCTCCTCGGGTCCATGAATAGATTGTCTTGATTACTTGAAGGTTCTATTTCTGGTTACAATAAAACCTTTAATTCAGTGGTTTAAACAGCAAACACAGTTTCTCTTCCTCTGTAAGTTAGTAAAAGCAGCAGCGATGAAGCCGACTGTCTAATAAGACGAATACACCCCCAGCAACAACCAGAGCCCAGAACTACAGAACGATAGCAAGCATGACATCTCTGGAGAAATGAATAAACATCCTAAAATGTCTGGTGATTAATGGCTGTGCAGCCAATCGGACTAATGGATCCAGTTATCAGTGGCTGTGTCAGGATCTCAGCAGGATAATAACGAGCGCTCTGGTTTTGTGGAGCGTCTAATTCAATAACGAGTCCATTACTTCCTGCCCGTTAGTCCCCAGAAGCCTCGGCTCCCGACCTCTGTGCTTCTCCTCCATCAGCTGCTTTCGTTGCATGTCGGGTCAGAAACAGTATCGCTGCAGCTCTGTGGATAACCTGACGGCATAAAGGTGGACCCCGGCTCTCTGTCTCTGTCTCTCTCTCTCTCTCTCTCTCTCTCTCTCGCTCTCTACTCTCTCTCTCTCTCGCTGTCTGGGCGTTTCCACCCTTCATCAAGCTGCATCGTCTTCCTCTGCTTCTCTTGATGTCTTCCACCAGTCGGAGCATGTGGAGAGAGTCACTAGTAACATAATCAGAGTTCGTCCGGGCGGTAAAGAGGTGAGGTGGGAGGGACGGGTGCTGCACATCAGTAATTGGAGTTTGGCTGCTGATTGGCCGCTCACCAACATGGTCAGCAGTGACTGTGACCGAGCTCCCCCTCTCCTCTGCCTCACCCTCCCCTCTGCCTCACCCTCCTCTCAGCCTCACCCTCCCCTCTGCCTCCCCCTCTCCTCTGCCTCACCCTCCCCTCTGCCTCACCCTCCTCTCAGCCTCACCCTCCCCTCTGCCTCACCCTCCCCTCTGCCTCACCCTCCTCTCTGCCTCACCCTCCTCCCTGCCTCACCCTCCCCTCTGCCTCACCCTCCCCTCTGCCTCACCCTCCCCTCTGCCTCCCCCTCCCCTTTGCCTCACCCTCCCCTCTGCCTCACTCTCCTCTCTGCCTCACCCTCCTCCCTGCCTCACCCTCCCCTCTGCCTCACCCTCCCCTCTGCCTCACCCTCCCCTCTGCCTCACCCTCCCCTCAGCCTCACCCTCCCCTCTGCCTCACCCTCCCCTCTGCCTCACTCTCCTCTCTGCCTCACCCTCCTCTCTGCCTCACCCTCCCCTCTGCCTCACCCTCCCCTCTGCCTCACCCTCCCCTCTGCCTCACCCTCCCCTCTGCCTCACCCTCCCCTCTGCCTCACCCTCCCCTCAGCCTCACCCTCCCCTCTGCCTCACCCTCCCCTCTGCCTCACCCTCCCCTCAGCCTCACCCTCCCCTCTGCCTCACCCTCCCCTCTGCCTCACCCTCCCCTCTGCCTCACCCTCCCCTCTGCCTCACCCTCCCCTCAGCCTCACCCTCTCCTCTGCCTCACCCTCCTCTCTGCCTCCCCCTCCCCTCTGCCTCCCCCTCCCCTCTGCCTCCCCCTCCCCTCTGCCTCCCCCTCCCCTCAGCCTCCCCCTCCCCTCTGCCTCCCCCTCCCCTCAGCCTCACCCTCCCCTCACCCTCCCCTCTGCCTCCCCCTCCCCTCCCCCTCCCCCTCCCCTCTGCCTCACCCTCCCCTCTGCCTCACCCTCCCCTCTGCCTCACCCTCCCCTCTGCCTCACCCTCCCCTCTGCCTCCCCCTCCCCTCAGCCTCCCCCTCCCCTCTGCCTCCCCCTCCCCTCAGCCTCACCCTCCCCTCACCCTCCCCTCTGCCTCCCCCTCCCCTCCCCCTCCCCCTCCCCTCTGCCTCACCCTCCCCTCTGCCTCACCCTCCCCTCTGCCTCACCCTCCCCTCTGCCTCACCCTCCCCTCAGCCTCACCCTCTCCTCTGCCTCACCCTCCTCTCTGCCTCCCCCTCCCCTCTGCCTCCCCCTCCCCTCTGCCTCCCCCTCCCCTCAGCCTCCCCCTCCCCTCTGCCTCACCCTCCCCTCCCCCTCCCCCTCCCCTCTGCCTCCCCCTAACTCGACCGAGTGGCCTCATGAAGACAGAGAGACGATATCCACGCAGAGATGAGAGAAGTGGCTCTTGAGCTTAAGGAGCCAATTGAAAGCAACTCTCTCGCGGCAGACGAGAGCAAACACGGCTGAGTGAGCGCTTGATTCTTTCACACGGAGAAGGAGGTCGTAATGAGAGAGGGAGCGACACAACTGTAGAGAGAGGGAGGATGAGTTTAGTGTGTGTGTGTGTGTGAGAATAAAACCAGATCCCTGGTTGTCTGAGTTCATGTCTGGACTGGTGAATTATTGCCGGCTCCAGCTGTCTGTGAATCATAATATATATATATATCACAATAACTCGATCTCACTCCCAACTCCTCAAATACGGCAGCTCGTGGGTCACATGAAGCCTCACGGCTGTGACGCTCCACGTTCTCCTCTAGCGCCGGTTTTGCACGTATCGATATATCTGCTCTTTCCTGTGAACACTGAAGTTTATATATTTAGTTTAGTTTACGTACGTACGTAGGCTGCGTAACGTACGTACGGTAACTGACTTTTGGTCTTCACACGGGACACAGATGGCGGTCTCCTGGGTGAAAGTCCTGTGTTTGTATCTGTTCGGGTTTGAAAAAAGATTGTGGTTTGATTTTAAATAAGTTTGTTTTATAAGACGTTGTTTCGTATGTACGTAAGTAAAGTATTTTAAATAATGCTACGCTATGCTACACAACATTGCGTAATGCTAAACGGTGAGTTTTGGTTTCATGCAGGACATGAACAGCGGTCTCCTGGGTGAAAGTCCTGTTAGTTAGACCGGTTCATCACCTCAACCTCCTCCCTTCGTGGACTTTGTCACTCGTTTGATATTATACAGACTTCTTTCGATAATAACTTTTTTTGACTTCGGGTGTCAAAAAAGACTTCTCGAAATACTATACTAAGACTTTTTGACCGATTATAATGACTTTTTTCAACAAACTATACTCTGACCTTTCTCCATATACTATTGTTTCACTGGAGGGCAACATCAGTTCACATGAACCATGATAGTGTTTGAGGGGGGGGGGGGGGCTGTTGTTTACGCCACACGGAGAACTAACCGTGACTAATTTGAGGAGACGACCCTAAATGTTAGTCTGAGATGGAGATGGATGTCTCTGCCCTCTTTCATTGAGCCTCAGATTGAGTTCTGTTGTCGGGTCTGATTACTGCTGAGAGGCTCATGAGAGAAAACATGCAGTTAGTCCAGAGGATAGTTAAAGGAGCTCTTCACCCACAAAAGGACCATTTGTGTAGAGGTTGCTCACCATGTGTGACCTCTCTCTTGCCTCAACGGTGTTGTCAACACCAGATGTGATACGAAGGTCTGATCCATCTCCTGCCTGTTTGTGCTTCAGTCCACAGCGATATGCAGATCCTGCTCTTCAAATACGCTCTGGTCTGCAGAGAGTCCGAGCTCCGTCTCTCTCTTTCTGTATGTTATTACGTTTGTGTCTGCGTCCTCCTGTGTTCAAAACACCCACAACTGTACGTGAATCATGCGATAATAACAGAACAAATGTATGAAATAGCATAAATACTACGCTGTGTTTGAACTGCTGGTAGAACAGCCTGAAGCGTCGTACGTCTCCATTCGCCTCTTCTGTTCCACATACACATGCATTCATCTGTGCATATGGTGTATAATACATGCATCATACATATACACACATACTCGTGAAATAACAAACGTCGTGGGGAAACTGGGTCACTGCAGAAAATCACGAGCTTCAACATACGAGTAGCAATGTATTAAATATGAGTTCATGAACAGTGAATGCATCACGTTGAACTCCTAAAGATGGAGTCTTCTGTATCGTGTGAACAATACTGCACATGAACGGGATACAACATGTTCACATCTCACTTATATATTCAAATGACTCGTACTGTAAACACGTAGAGCTTTTTGAAATGTAATCTCTATTTTTATTTATATTTGTATCTATTGTTTATGTAATCTCTATTTTTATATCATTTGTATCTATTTTTAATGACATTTTAATTTTATTTGTGTTTATTTTTTTATGTAATCTGTTTTTTATTGTTATCTATTTTTTTGTTTATTTTTGTATCTATTTTCTATGTAATCCATGTTGTTAATTATTTCATTTATATCTATTTATAGATATAAGAGTTTTGCCACAGGGATCTTTTTAAACATATATATATATATATGTTTAAACATTTAAAGTAGACATTAATGAAAACAGACGAATTACAATATGATCAATAACAGGCAGAACCAGCTGAGTAAAAGAATGTGTAGAGCTCCAAAATATATATATATATACTTACAAATAAATCCCCAGAATACCGGTAGGATACACTTCAGAATGTACACTTCAGATCACTGAATGTGTCTTCTGTGTTTTTGGTGTTGAGTCTCTTTTGTCTCTTCCTGTCCGTCACGGATATATATATATATATATATATATATATATATATATATATATATATATATATATATATATATATATATATTAGGGCTGCATATATTAGGGCTGCACCTAACGATTATTTTAATAATCGATTAATCTGTCGATAATTTTTTCGATGAATCGGATAAAAAAACAAAAAAGCATTAATTTCCCAAGTCATCAAAACTCATCAAACCCGACAATCAGGAATGAACAGCCTCACGTGACTGAATGAAATGATGATGAATGATGTAAAAAGTATTTTGTCTCTCAGTTCTCTCTCTCTCTATCTATATATATCTATATATATATATATAGATATATATATAGATATATATATATCTATATATATATATATAAAGGGTTTAGTCTCTCCAGCTCGCTCTGATTTTAATTGTTTCATAATAAAGTTATTGAGGGAAATATCAGATCATGAAAACACAAATCTTTCTAATAAATGAAGAAAGTTGTTTGTGGTCCTTTTGTTGTTCAGACTACAATGAACAATATTTAAACCAGATGTTGAATCAGAAAACTAATCAAATATAAACTAGAGTTCATTCTGTGATCTGTCTTCACTGTTTACATGTTGAAAACAATCTCATCAGTCCGATCGGCTGCAGCGTCCAATCACATCACAGATGAACAATGAGGGGGCGTGTCGGCCGTTAAAACACTTCCTGGAAGTCTGTTCTCGTGGGTCCTCGCTCATGGCTCCTCCGAGGTCCCTCCTCCCTCCTCGATCCTCGCTCCTCAGAGCTACATTAGAGCTTAGGGACGGCCGTCAATATGGCGGCGCAGAACACCGGCGCAGAACACCGGTTCGAGGAGCGAATGACAATTAAGAGACTTGAGAAGTACTGGTACCAGAAGTACCAGTACTTCTCAAGTCTCTTAGTTGTCATTTGCTCGATTCCGGTTGAACCGGCTAACCGGAAGTTGAAGGTTCAAGCGAGGACCG
>JAVDOI010000381.1:25000-35000 GCA_032191485.1 Leptoclinus maculatus
TCACTCAGCCAAGCACAGACACACACACACACACACTCCAATGCACACAAACACACATTATAAATGCCCGCACAGCAACGCGTTTTTAAAGTACTCGCAGAAACACGACCACTCGACCGATAAAGAAGAGACGACATTTCAGTCTCTCCCCTCACTAACCAGGTGGCCTGATGATGAAGCATCGCCGGTCATTCTTCCTCCTCTCCTTCCTATCGCTCTTTCCCTCTCGTTTTATTTTCATTCGTTTCCTGTTTACCTGGTGGTGTCTCTCTCTCTCTCTCTCTCTCTCTCTCTCTGTCTCTCTCTCTCTCTCTCTCTCTCTCTGTCTCTCTCTCTCTCTCTCTCTCTCTCTCTCTCTCTCTCTGAAGTTAAAGTGTGTGTGTCGACGCTCGTCTAGCGTGCCAGACGGCCCGCGTCGCGTTTTGTGACCTACTTTGGCTCAAAGAGTGTATTTTTTATGAGCACGCTCACAGTGCAAATGGAGATGCATACATACTGTAAGGGTTTGCACACACACACACACACACACACACACACACACACACACACACACACACAGATGTTTTCATATGAAGCAACACATATTCATACACAGCTTTATTTATTCATCTGCATACCTTATGCCACTAAGGATCCCTGTTGGCATAGAGACAGATGCATGAAAACATCTCACACACAGAGAGGAAGAATAAAAACAGATGCTTGACAAAAACAACGGAGTGAAAACACGTCTTTAATATGCATGTTTAAGTTTCTGTTTTTCGGGTAAAAGGGAAAAAGTATCATCACGCTTGAGTGTCGTTTTCGTGGCCGAGAGCTTATTTAATTCAGCACCCTGAAGCTTTTTTTATTTTTTAAACAGGGTTCCCAATTAATTTTTAAATTACCGCGCTGGCATGTTGACTAGCTTTATGACACTTGAGAAATTATGTTAATTTCCGCAGCGCTCATCGCTCCTGCTGCTCAGGATGTTGAATCAATGAAATAACTTGTAGGCCTCGTGGCTATAGAGCCAAACACACACTGTGGTTTACATCCAGGACAGCTTCTGACTGCAGATTTGTGTCTCTCACACACACACACACACACACACGTTTAGCTTTTGCCAGCTCTGTGCCTTGGCAACACGGCTTCACACGCCCACTAATGTAAATGAGCACACACACACACACACACACCGATGTTTGTTACTGTACTTGTGGGGACCTTGACTACATCAACTGCTTCCACTACAAATCTAAAACAAACCTAAACCAACGATATCATCTTGTATATCTTGTTTAAACCTGAACATAAACCAGCGTCACGGTGAGAATGAGAATCAGCAGTAATAATTTACTGATCAGATAAAGCAGGTACATTTAGGATGAGCAGAACATAAATATAAACTCTTCTTAATTGGATGCTCCAAAAAACATTTCTTTACCTAGTTTCATCATAAGCATAGCCCATTTATCAAATGTTAAAGCCCAGTTTGTGGCCAAATTAAACATTATAGCTGCTAAACATTAGAATGTTAGCATGCTGCTGTTATTTAGCTCAAAGCAGCGCGGTGCCTAAGTACAGCCTCATATTATCACATTACGTCTACACTGAAACATAACCGTTAGCAGCACGTTAGCAGCACGTTAGCAGAGCAACAGCAGCAACTTTAGCCCCTCGTCTGCGTCTCGACGCGATGCGTTCAGGTACAGCATTGAGTGTAGGTCACCCGCTTTTTGGCAGCATCCAATGCAAAGTCTCTGTAGTCAGGCTCTTATGAAGCAAATAGAAGAGTTAAATTGGTCATTTGGAATGCATTGGGGAAATAAGTGGTTGACGTTGTTTATCTGTGGAGACGTTGACGGTTCCTCCTTCCATCGGTGCTGCTGCATCTTTTGTTGCTTCCACACTGGCTCCCAGTTCATCTGCCCTGCTGTGTTATGTCCCATTATTGTAGAATCTGTATCTGCTGAGTCATATCAACCAACACTCACTGCAGACTATTCCAAGATTAAGTGTGTGTGTATCAGTGTTTGTAAAAGCCCTTAAATGTACATCAATGACGGTTATCGTATATACCGAAGATAAGGCTGATCTGCATGCGTTAGATTATCACTATTCTCTCATCTTCCTCCTCTTTTTCCACAGTTAAAAGAAACGGGAAGATAAAAGATAAAAGCCACCGGCCCCCTGGAACCCCTCCCACCGTGCACCCCCCCGCCCCTCTCACAGCTCCAGGGCTCTCCAAAGGGTTCTCTGTGGTGTTCTGGACAGGTCCATACGCCTCCGGGGCCTCGGACCTTCATGCGTCTCCCAGCGGCAGAGTCCACCCACACCTCCACCCACCACACCACCACCACCACCACCACCACCACCTCTACCATGAGCTGCGAGCAGGAGTTTGGAGACGGAGCCATGGGAGTCACGCTCACGCTGCGCCTCCTCATGCACGGAAAGGTGAGCAGATAGAAACCAACGAGTATCCCGAAGTCTTTCCTTCCTCTGAGCCGTAGATCTCCATTCAAAACACATCAATGACACCGTTGTTCCTTCATCCCCATCAACACAAACACTGAAGTTCATTCTCAACACATTCTCACGACTGCAACAAATGCACTATTTTCCTCCTGGCGTTTGTACCAACAATCATTTTTTACAAAAATAACTGACTTACTGGATACAAAACAGAAGCTGTTTTCAAGGAGGAAGTAATAAAACGTTTACAGTATTAAAGTGTTTTTTCCGATCCTATCCTTGTGCACACTCACGACCCAAAGACAGGATTTCTGTATAGAAAGAATTGACTCTATCTGTCTGCTGAGGATTAAAAATCATCTTCTCTTTTGCATGTTCTCCGCAGGAAGTAGGAAGCATCATCGGCAAGGTGAGTTGCACTGCTGCACCGCCCCAAATCTCAGATAGTTTGTTTCACTGCTCTCAAAAAGACAAAAGTCTGAATATCTTGGCACATAAAATGACCGTTCCAGCAGAAGAGATCTCTCCGTAGAATATTAGATCCTTTACGTTTGGAACTAATTAAAGCACAGAGCAAATCGTGGTGTCTTTGTAATAGTCGTCCAGCATCGATTAGTTTTGAGCCGCATTAGAAACCCCCCCCCCGTGCAGTAATTGCACATAGAGATGAGAAACATCCTCCCCATCTTCAGTCGATGCCGTTCTAAAACCGGCACACCGCTCAAGATAACGTCCAATCGTAATCCCGCTGCAACGTTAAACGAACTTGCCGTGAAATATGAATTAATAGTGTGTAAAATCTGCAGTCAGGCCGTGTCATTGTAATCTCTACTTAGTGAAAAAAGGCTCTCCGGGGATGCGTTAAATATAAACCCTGTAGGATTTGATCTATCGCAGCCAAGTGAAGTGTGATAATGACCGCTGCCCTCTCGGCACAGTCGCTAACCCGTGATTGAGGCTGATTTCCCTCAGCATATATTTGGATCCCTCCTCATCTCGTACACTGTGTTGGTCTATTAGCTCGCAGTCTCTTGACATTAAGATGGCATGAAAATGACACCGCTGCGTCTCAGCTGTAGTCGGGTCGCGTCAGCGCGAGCTGCTCTCCGGGGTTTAAACTGAGCAGAACTGATGCTCTCTGAAGCCGTCTGGCTCGTGTGATAGGGACAAACTGAGATAAGATTACACACAACGTCTTTTAAAGAACATTTCTTCTTGTTTAGTTGACTCGTGTGTCACATGTAGGGATGCTAATTTAGATTCTTTCTTTTGGTTCTTACTGACCGATAGCCGACACTCGATAACTCGATAAAGATTAGTGTCTTGCATGCAGAGGTGCTGTGCTTGAAGAGGCTGAAACTAGCTGCACAAACCGGCTGAATCATCATTTATTGCCAGTTCCAGTGGATGCACAAAACAGGCAACTCACCAGTCCGGGGAAGTCGGCGGTCATCATGATTCATTTACATAAAGTTGAGGTTGATTATGATGATTATGCAAATTAAGATACTGCAAATGGTCAGTCAACACGCCGTGTCGTTTTAAATGGGATCCGTAGCAGGAACTCTGAGGTAGTAAAGCCCGCCTCCTGCTGTATTTGATTGGCTGCCCGGGGCAAGTGTGACACCGATGAGCGGTGCGACTCCAAATTTGAACAATGGCCGCCAGAAGGTTCCGTAGAGCTTCATGATTTGAAGCGTAGGTCCGCTGAACAAGCTGCTGTCTTTGACGAGTGAGAACGTGACGGAAACAACGGACCTGTAATCAAACCGTCCTGTTAGATACAGTGAATACTGAGATTCATGTTTCCTGGAACTGTCTACCTTCAGTAGCTGCCTCGTGGAGCTTTCTTCTAACGTTAAACTGTTTTACTGATCCTCATTCTTGTCATTATTCTGCATTCACTCTCAGAACAGTTCATAGATCAGCTTTGTGTTTCTGTCCACAGAAAGGGGAAACGGTGAAGAGAATACGAGAAGAGGTAAGACCCCGTCCTGCACATTCTCTCGTCTCCTTCTGTCTCCTATTAATCCATAAACAACCTCCCTCCGAATGCAATGCTAGTTACATGCTGTGCCAATCCGTGCAGGAAGCGCGTTCACCGTTCAATCTTTACAAACAGTCGGCCGTATCCAGAGTGTCGTGATATATGAGAGCGCTTTCATCAGAATCTTAAAAAACATGTCATATGGGTGGAGAGACGTGTCCCTATTTCTGGAACATCAGAAGTGTGTTCTGTGGTTGTGGCCGCCTGCTGTGATGTCGGCCACGTTGACGTTTACATATTTGGCTGTCGTCGCTGTCGGTGAAGACAGCCGTGGAAATGGAAAACGTGGAGCTTCCCTCTGGAATATCTGTCCTCTCCATCTTTTCAAGGGAACAGGGATGAGAATAAAGAGAGAGAGAGAGAGAGAGAGAGAGGGTTAGCCCCGAAGTTAGCGACGGCTCCGGTGCACTTAAGGTCGACCGACTTTTAAGGTGGACCAGTGCTATCCTCCTTCACCTCACTACTGCAGAGCATGCTGTGTTCGTACGAGGGAAAACGTTTACGTCTTCGTCTGTCCTCGCTGTCAGCAGCCTGTTAAAATGGTAGCACCACTAGGAGCTGTGATCCCGATGGAATATCTGTCCTCTCCGTCAGAGAGAGAGAGAGAGAGAGAGAGAGAGAGAGAGAGAGAGAGAGAGAGAGAGAGAAGGATGTTGAAAGCAACAACGTGAGCATCTGAAGCAGAAGAAGAGCTTTTAAATGACAGATGTACTCGTGATCCAGGAGCTGAGAAACCGACGGGAGTTTCCTCCTTTTTGTTATTGTTCCAATCGGTGTTCGTTCGGTCAAAGATGAAACCAAACACGTGGTCTCCCATCCACCGTAAGTGGTCTCTCACAATAGTTAATACTATGTCACCATCTCTGATCGTTGCATGAGTCCACCACATTCATCCGAACTGACTTTCTAAAAAACCAATAGATTGCATTTCATAAGTATTTCACGAGCTGCCATGAGACTTGGCTGATATAGAACGTCTGTGATGAACTCTAAGCCGATCATGTTTAACATGTTGGACCTTTATCCAATCATACTTGAACTACTTCACTTTGATGAACCCGGCAGGGTTCTGCCGAGTGCGTCGGGAACGTGTCAAACGCAACTTTTAGTGATTTGGCAATTTCATAAAAGTTGTGCAACATGAAGGATCACAAAGAGCACAATATTATTAGAGGCTTTGATGAACACGTCCAACCTTTAATCTCAGAGCTCCCCCGTTGAGGCCGTTTAGGAATCCTGTCGCTCGCTTGATGTGCTCATAACTGCAGCACGTTATTTTAAAACCAGCGGCTCTGACATGTGGACGGGAGGAGCTGGGGATCGAACCGCCGATCAAAGGACCTGTATTTGACTTCAGCCAATAATACATTTTGATCAATTCGATCCACATGAACACTGGTTTCACGTTGTTCGCTCCAGTAATTCCTCTTTCGCTTCTGGCAAAACATGCAGATCAAGAGAGGAAGTCAGGGAGTGAAGGTATCGGCTGAGTGTGTGTGTGTGTGTGTGTGTGTGTGTGTGTGTGTGTGTGTGTGTGTGTGTGTGTGTGTGTGTGTGTGTGTGTGTGTGTGTGTGTGTGTGTGTGTGTGTGTGTGTGTGTGTGTGTGTGTGTGCGTGTGTGTGTGCGTGTGTGCGTGTGCATTTATTGTATAATAACGCTGGGTAAACACGGATGAGGTGTTATGTCACCAAATCCTCATTGTTGTGTTGCAGAAGCCCTCCTGAGTCCCTGCAAAATAAAAGCCTCTGTGTCGTTGCAGCAGCAGCGGAGTCAAAGTAGATTCCAGTTTTTTTTTAACGAGGCTCAAAAATAGGTCACAGAACTCCTTCCGGTGTGTTTCAACAGGAAAACAACACTCCATGTTTTAATGAGCCTACATTTACTCCGTTTATTTCCCTGTTTGCCTGGGAATGTTTAATAATAAAAACATTCTGGAGGGATGAATAGTTTTAGAAACGTGTGTCTTTAGAGAAATAGGGGAGTTTAAAGGGAAACAGGAAGTGACCATATCTGGACTGAGGAGGAGTGACGTAGAGTCTCTGGTAGAGACCTGTCAATCACCCTGTAGCCCCGCCCTAAAGCATCCCCTGCTTTATGGTCTGTTTGACTCTAAATGGACCATAATGTACTAAATGAACATCATGCTGTATTGAAGAAGACTTGAAACTAGAGATTGAGACCATAAACTCATGTTTACAATGTTTACTGAGGTAATAAATCAAGAGAGAAGTAGAGTCATTTTCTCATAGACTTCTATAGAACCAGAGGAGTCGCCCCCTGGTGGACACTAGAGAGAATGCAGCTTTACAAAAAACGAAGAGCAATCATACGAACCGTTGTACGAGGATACGTTGACCGACATGAAGCGTCCACCCCTTCGATGTTAAACTGCTGAAACTGAAACTGCATCAAAACATTTGGAACACAAAATCCAAGACTAACGAAACTAAAAACCTCATCAACCTTGTTGGAAGAAACAAAATGCGAACCGAACCGAGGTATCGCCTCTGAAGAGAGAAAGAAAACAGATTGTCTTTCTGTCTGACGGCGCAGCTCTCGGAGCAGGAAGCATGAATATTTAAATGGATATTTGCCTCTCAAGGACAAACCACAACACTGGATATACAGTCGGACTGGATTTATAAGCTCCGTCTTCCTCTCATTACTCTTCTTTATTCCCCGTGCAAACCTCACTCCATCGCCTCATTGTGTATGCAAACTGACGGATCAAACACACACACACACACACACACACTTCCCCTAATGAACTGCCGAAATCCAGTGTTTCAAGGCTGCATCTTCTTTTAGCACAATGCCAGTTTCTTTTGGAGACAGAATCACCACATGGACACACTTTCACACAGCATGCAAGAAGTCCCTCTTCATCGAGTCAATAGAAGCACTGATGTCAGGCTGTAGCTCTTCATAACAGAAACACACACACCTGGACACACACACACACACACACACACACACTGGCAGCATGACTCCCTAATAAAGCAGAGCAGAGTAATCCAGTTGAATGACATGTCTGTCCATCCGTCCTCTCCAAATGAAGAGTAATGGAGACAAGAGGCCCACGCTGCAACAGCAAGACGACGTTCTGCTGCACATCTCACTCATTAGGGAGGACGAGGAGGGGGGGGGGGGGATGAACAGGAACAGTACCAGCAAAGGAGCCAGTTTCTCACATATGGGAGAGAGTGAATCAATGAACCCTCTGAACCTCAAGCCCGTTTATCTCAGCCAGAAGCTGCAAAAAGACGTCATTATGGTCAGATGTTCATCTTTACGGCGGCTCTTGAACACATCGTGTGTGACGAACGCTTCCGCCAGAAAAATAAACCAAAACTAAGCTTAAAATTGTGATATTTCTTTGTTCATTGTGATCTCATGAGAACACGGGTCTCCTGGTTGAGAGTGTTCGTTTGACCTTCCTCAGTGAGTAGTCTCCCTCACTTTCTGTATGACATCACTTCCTCTGAGCGCAGCACTGACGCGGACGCCTTTACATCGCAGTCGGTACAGACTACACATGATGACCCACGTCACACAGACTTTCTCGCTCTCTATACTACGACGGTACTTGTTCTGAGCGTCTAATAACAACGCGGATCTATAGAAACGGGAAGCGAAGGAAGCGAGGAAACAAATGAGGTGAAGGAAAGGTTAGAAGGAGGCTAAACAGAGGGGAGGGTATGAGAGGGTGATTAATACTACAGAGGTTGAGTAAGGATCACAAGGACAGAGGGAGACGGGGAATAATAGATGGTGTGATTGCAAAACAGTGAGATGAATGAGCAGTTGAAGGGGGGGGGGTATCGATGAATGAATGATAATGAGACTGATTAGATGAAAGGATAAAAGGCAACGAGTGAGTGAGTGAGTGAGTGGATGGATGATGAGGGTATGAAAAAAAGAATAATGAACGGGATGTGGGGGAAGGAAGGACATACTAGTAGTTAGATAGATGGATGGATGAATAGATAGATGGATGAATAGATAGATGGATGAATAGATAGATGGATGAATAGATAGATGGATGAATAGATAGATGGATGAATAGATAGATGGATGAATAGATAGATGGATGAATAGATAGATGTATGGATGAATAGATAGATATATGAATAGATATAGATATATGAATAGATAGATGTATGAATAGATAGATGGATGGATGAATAGATAGATATATGAATAGATAGATGTATGAATAGATAGATGTATGGATGAATAGATAGATGTATGAATAGATAGATGGATGGATGAATAGATAGATATATGAATAGATAGATGGATGAATAGATAGATGGATGAATAGATAGATGTATGAATAGATAGATGGATGGATGAATAGATAGATGGATAGCAGTAAACAGATTGAGGAGAGAGACGACAGCTAATATATTTTTATTGGAGAGAGTTATTCCATCACTGCTTTATTACCAATCACTGTACAAAAGGTGCAGCACACACACACACACTCACATACACACACACACACACACTCACATACATACACACACACACACACTTTCATACAGAGACAGCACATTTCTTCTATTTACATAACAATGAGAGGAGACTGCATTCTACAGAGGATGATATCAGGGACCACAGGGGAGTGAGTCTCACTAACAAACACTCACAAAAAACAAAAAACAAAGGCAGTCACACAGTCACACAGTCACACAATCACACAATCACACAGTCA
The DNA here is from genome assembly GCA_032191485.1 of Leptoclinus maculatus. Taxonomy (NCBI): domain Eukaryota; kingdom Metazoa; phylum Chordata; class Actinopteri; order Perciformes; family Stichaeidae; genus Leptoclinus; species Leptoclinus maculatus. The sequence goes on from JAVDOI010000381.1 coordinate 34,223, forward strand.
CACAGTCACACAATCACACAATCACACAGTCACACAATCACACAGTCACACAGTCACACAGTCACACAATCACACAGTCTCACAATCACACAGTCACACAGTCACACAATCAGACAGTCACACAGTCACACAATCAGACAGTCACACAGTCACACAATCACACAGTCACACAGTCACACAGTCACACAGTCACACAATCACACAGTCACACAATCACACAATCACACAGTCACACAATCACACAGTCACACAGTCACACAGTCACACAATCACACAGTCTCACAATCACACAATCAGACAGTCACACAGTCACATAATCACACAGTCACACAATCAGACAGTCACACAATCACACAATCAGACAGTCACACAATCACACAGTCACACAGTCACACAATCACACAGTCACACAGTCACACAGTCACACAATCAGACAGTCACACAGTCACACAATCAGACAGTCACACAGTCACATAATCACACAGTCTCACAATCACACAATCAGACAGTCACACAGTCACATAATCACACAGTCACACAATCAGACAGTCACACAATCACACAATCAGACAGTCACACAATCACACAGTCACACAATCACACAGTCACAACATCACAGTCACACAATCACACAATCACAGTCACACAGTCACACAATCACACAGTCACAACATCACACAATCACACAATCACACAATCACACAATCACACAGTCACACAATCACACAATCACACAGTCACACAATCACACAATCACACAGTCACACAGTCACACAAT
>JAVDOI010000381.1:40000-62289 GCA_032191485.1 Leptoclinus maculatus
CGGCTGCACGTGTGGGACAGTACCGGCTGTCAATTACTGTGACGGGAACGCAAGAAAACAAGATGTATATATATATATAACACGTATTTATATATATATATATATATATATATATATAACACGTATATATATATATAAATACGTGCCGGGTTGTTCATCTATTCGGGTCACGTTCATCAGCTCAGACGGCGCTGCTATTTACATTTGGAGACGCGACGAGGCCCTAATTGATTGAACCAATCGTATTACGACCAGGTGATTCAGGCTATTTATTACCTGAGTTAATTAAAAGAGAACGAGAGACAGAGAGTCTTGAAGAGGGAGAGAGAGAGAGAGAGAGGGAGAGCAAAGGGGGGAGATGGTATGTAATGAGAAACCGGAGGGGAGACGAAGTTAGGAAATAAAAGAAAGAAGAGCTGCTGAAGAGGACGTGCAATTTAAAAAGAAAAGAAAGAAGCGAGAGAGACGTCTCTGTCTGATGGAGAATAAAGAGCAGAAGTTTTAAAGATGGAGTCGAGTTGAGGGTGGAGACGGAGAGGTTAGAGGTTAGAGGTGAAGACTGATTAAAACTCTCTGCAGGACGTTAGACTTCAAACACCTTTGATTCACCGCAGGTCTCTGGGAGGCTGCAGCAGAGAGACTCGAATGACTGAAGTGTGTTTGTGACAGAGACGTATAGAATCAGACCCAGGTCCTCCAGCAGAGACCTGGTCCAGGTCCTCCAGCAGAGACCGGTCCACCGTGGACAGACCCAGGTCCTGAGAGGGTCAGACTGTCAGACCTGCTGCAGTAGAATGAGAGGTTTTCTAAAGAGACTCTGGTGCTCAGAGACACGACCACGTTAGTCCACAGGGGGTGACAGAACCAACACTACATGAAAGTTCCTCAGAGTAACTTTGTATCGGAGCTCGATGGGTCCAACAAACGGCGATCTTTTCCCCTGGAGACCGCTGTTCGATCCCCGTAGGAAACAAGAAGTCAACATTTAGTTATTTGTCACGTTAACCCGAAGCAGCATGTTTCATAAACATAATATATCCAGATATATCACTTATAAACCAGATTATATAGAATATCCTGAACACAGTTGAAACAGGATCAGACAGAACAGTGATCGTCATTAAATATTATGATGACTATAGTGTGGATCTCTGGGTCCTGAACACTGTTATTACCGTGTTCTTAACACTAAACATGACATTCTTACGATCATAAATGTAAATATTACATTTGAATCTGTTTCTCTGTGTATTAAATTCTTCTTCTAAAGAAGCAGTATCCGGATGCCTCTCGTGAACTCTCTTTGAAGTGTCGTTTGGAGTCTTTAGAGCGTTTTATTATTCTGACATATGGATCCTGTTCATGAAATCACAAAGACCACAACGGATGGTTTTAAAGAGAGAAAGAGAAGAGAGTGGAGGTCTGTGAGTCGCTGACGGAGATGTTTGACCGGAGCAAATGTAAAGTCTGTGATCTGCATCGGAACTAAAGGAATGAAAGACAAGCGTGGAAGACGTCTGTTCAGTCGATGCTAACCGTTCAGAGAGAAGAGAGGAGCTGCTTCTCTGCTCGCTTCTGTTTCTTTCTTTTTTAAGATGCACAATCTGTACTCTTCCCTCTTCATGAGGTTCTGGCCTTTAAATCCACTGTATAGTCTTTATGCACACTTACAAAACCAGAGTGGAAATATAAATATGTTTAATGTCAGAAAGTATAAAAGAAAGATGACGAACGTTGATGTTTCTCAGCTCTGTGACACTTTTCAAACAAACTGTTACAATGATGACAGAAAAGATGAAACGATTCATAACTCTGTCGTTTGTTCATGCATATCCAACGTGTCACATAAACGTTGTCATTGATCATTTCTTAGTCTTGTTTCCATGTTTTCCTGGTCTCGTCCCTCAGATGTTACCCCATGAAGGGAACGTTGTTTCTGAATCCGTCTGTTTGTGTCTCAGGACCTGACGGCTCTGGTCGCCAACGGCACAGTGACCAGCAAGCCTCCGGTCACCTTACGGCTGGTCATCCCGGCCAGTCAGTGTGGCTCTCTCATCGGCAAGGGCGGGTCTAAGATCAAGGAGATCAGGGAGGTGAGTACATTGATACTGTAGAGATATAAGTCATTACTAACTTCAGACACTGTGTGCAGGTCATGAGCATCCAGCAGGAAGACGAAGAATCACGAATGAATGAATTTAGATATGACCGATAACCTCTGGATGAAAATCAAAGGACTGAACAATGATAAGACCTTGAGAACTTCTCAAAGACTGGCGCTCTGTCACATGTGCTGCTTCACATTCACCTCTACATGCTTGTTTCCAGAGCAACGTGAGTCAGCGGCCTGAGGTTCTGGAGAAGTAGAACGATACTTTGCTGAAACAGTAAACACGTAGACTTTAGATTCCGCTCTCGCTCTCCAAACTTCCCGCTCACTTCGTCGTGTCTATTAATACGCAATCCGACACATGACCTCGTGCATTATGAACACGGATGTTCTTACAGCTCATAATTCCTGTCAGAGCACAGACTCGCTCCCCGACAGCATGTTTGATGCTCAGTTTGGCTCGACATACATTATGTATTTTATTTCAGGCAGGTTGAGAAATAACTGTTCTTTCTCTCTGTGTGTGTGTGTGTGTGTGTGTGTGTGTGTGTGTGTGTGTGTGTGTGTGTGTGTGTGTGTGTGTGTGTGTGTGTGTGCAGACGACAGGTGCCCAGGTGCAGGTGGCAGGTGACCTCCTCCCCAACTCCACAGAGAGAGAAGTGACGATATCAGGGAGCCAGGATGCCATCATCCAGTGTGTTAAACTCATCTGCACTGTAATCTTAGAGGTACGTGTGTGTGTGTGTGTGTGTGTGTGTGTGTGTGTGTGTGTGTGTGTGTGACCTGTTCTCCGATTCAAAAACTTGTAAGCTAACCGTTTCTTATCTCCACACCCAGCAGTCACAACATGATGAGTCTTTGTGTTTGTGTGTTAGCTCTGTTTTTGGTCTCCTCCACCTCCTGAGGGGAAACTCTCGATATAAATGCTGCAAAATCGTCACCAGCTACGTCTCTAATGGTCATAATGCACCAACATCCGTCATAATGCACCAACACGACGTAATGCACCAACATAATGCACCAACACGACGTGTTCACGGACGTGTTCACGACGTGTTCACGGCGTGTTCACGGCGTGTTCACGGACGTGTTCACGGACGTGTTCACGACGTGTTCACGGACGTGTTCACGGACGTGTTCACGACGTGTTCACGGCGTGTTCACGGCGTGTTCACGGACGTGTTCACGGACGTGTTCACGACGTGTTCACGACGTGTTCACGGACGTGTTCCCGGACGTGTTCCCGGACGTGTTCACGGACGTGTTCCCGGACGTGTTCACGACGTGTTCACGACGTGTTCACGGACGTGTTCCCGGACGTGTTCACGGCGTGTTCACGGACGTGTTCACGGACGTGTTCACGACGTGTTCACGACGTGTTCACGACGTGTTCACGGACGTGTTCCCGGACGTGTTCACGGACGTGTTCACGGACGTGTTCACGACGTGTTCACGACGTGTTCACGGACGTGTTCCCGGACGTGTTCACGGCGTGTTCACGGACGTGTTCACGGACGTGTTCACGACGTGTTCACGACGTGTTCACGACGTGTTCACGGACGTGTTCCCGGACGTGTTCACGGACGTGTTCACGGACGTGTTCACGACGTGTTCACGGACGTGTTCACGGCGTGTTCACGACGTGTTCACGACGTGTTCACGGACGTGTTCACGACGTGTTCCCGACGTGTTCCCGGACGTGTTCACGGACGTGTTCCCGGACGTGTTCACGACGTGTTCACGGCGTGTTCACGACGTGTTCACGACGTGTTCACGACGTGTTCACGACGTGTTCACGGACGTGTTCACGACGTGTTCACGGCGTGTTCACGACGTGTTCACGACGTGTTCACGGCGTGTTCCCGGGCGTGTTCCCGGACGTGTTCCCGGACGTGTTCCCGGACGTGTTCGATGAGCTGAAAGTCGCGATGAAGCTCCGTAAAGCAGCAGGTTTTGACCCGGCGTCTGTAAAGGGTCTCTGGATGTACCTCTGTTGTGGTTGTGCAGCGACTCGTTTACACTTCTAGTCTGACTTTACGTTCCAGACTTGAATCTATAATATAATATCGCTGTTAGACATTCGTTCCTCCGTGATGCGTTTATGTTACGATCACACCCCAAAGACTGGACGATCTCTCTTTGATGTAACTGATGCTGATGTACTGACGACAGACTGAGCCCCCCCCCCCTCCCCCACACACACACACACACAAAAGAAAACCCATTATTTCTGCTCCGAGATAATTTCTCTCTTTTAACATCACAGAACAAAAGTGTTTCTACGAGATGAGATCCACCTTTTCCAATAATCTTCAACATGGGAAACACTGAAATCTATAATTCATGATTGTATTATTATTAATCATTAAGATGAGCTACGTCCCGGAGATTAGAAGTGGAAACAGCTGATTTAAAGGCCGCGGGAGCTCGTTGGTATTCCAGACACCTTAAACTGGAATGAGTGAAATAATAAGAAAAATAATAAAAAATGCTGACCTCGGCTAAACTCGTTCACTTTCAACCGCTGCTGCAGTCAGAGAGTTTACTCCCTCGGGGAGAACTTTTCCTTTTCTGTTTGATCTTAAATGAGAAATGTTTTGATCTACTTTTGTTGTCTCTCTGCCTTCCAGCCCAGTGCATGCTGGGATACGATACACACTGACCCTAGAGCAGCTGAATGAATGGAACATGTTTGTGTCCAGTTAAAACTCTCTTTCCTAAAATAAACATGACTGGTTGGTCATAAAAAGATAGAAATACAACACTAACCCTCGTTAATCTGATTCTAACCATAACCAAGGTTACAAAAGTGTGACAAAAGCAACGATAAATACAATTTAGAGAAGACGTAATGTCACTTCAATCAACAGGCGACCAATCAAGAGAGAAGTAGAGTCATGTTCTCATAGACGTCTATAGAACCAGAGGAGTCGCCCCCTGGTGGACACTAGAGAGAATGCAGCTTTAACACGTGAAGCTTTGGCTTCACTCGGCAGAACCGGAGGTTGCTGCCTGTTATTGTTGTATGTTTTGCGTTCCACACAACGTGATTGGTTGATGCTTTAATTCACGGTACGAAAAGATCCGAAAAATCGAATTTTCTCCTGAATAAAATGACGGCACTTTTTCGACCATGTAGTATTCATGTTTTGTGTGAATGTATTCATTCTGAACAGAGATGTTATTCTCTTAGTTTCCTGTCTCAGATGTAAATGAGCTTATAGATAACTCTGGTACAGCTAAGAACTGTTGTGCACTAACTGTCAAAAAACAAGTTGACAGGCAAATGAATTGAAACCTGGAGAGAAAGAAAGACTGGATCTCCTCCTCCTCCTCCTCCTCCTCCTCCTCCTCCTCCTCCTCCTCCTCCTCCTCCAAACTTGCAGTTGATTCTCTGAAAACAAATAATCCAGGAATCAATTAAGTTTCTCATCACAATTAAACAAATTGCACAAATGTAGTTCCGTTAGACGGGGTTGAACACACACGTGTTTAAGAAGTGAGTATGTCGTGCAGGATATGACGATATATTTAAATGAAGCCTCTAAAACGTCACCAGCTGAAACAATGAGTCAACAGATCAGAGTTGAACTTCAGCCTCCACCAGAACGTAACGAGTGTGTTTCATTTCGGCCACATATTAGGAAACAGAATCACGTCGCTGCGTCTCTTTGATGTCTCGCTGTTGCATCAAACACATCTGGAAGAAAGAAGATGTGAGTGAATGGAGAAATATTATATAGACGCAAAACTGTTTGTCTCCCACAATGTGTTCGTTAGAGTGGAATCACAATTAGACGTGATAACGAGTCTCCAGAAACATTAACAGTCAAAATAAATACTGATACTCCGGCTTCCAACACGACTCATTACTTTTAGTGCACTATCTCAAAATAACCTGTTTTATAATCCTCTGAGTCACGAAGTAGGAGATGTGATGCTTGTGGTTTTATGTGTCCGTGTCATTAACTTAAAGGTGAGACGCCTCGTGGCAAAAACAGGGTTTTTCATGCACTGGTCGATTTAGAGACTTTTCACAACTTGTGTTCTTTCAGACAAGAGGAGAGAAAACATTTATTTTATTATTTATCATATTCGCGTCTGTTACTACGAGACAATGCCTCATTTGCATATTTGAACATTTCTGAAAACTTAAAAATAATTGTCTTAATGTAAATAAACCTGAGCTCTCGCAGCAGGTATAGTCCCCGACAGAGGACTAAACCTGAGCTCTCGCAGCAGGTATAGTCCCCGACAGAGGACTAAACCTGAGCTCTCACAGCAGGTTTGGGTCCCCGACAGAGGACTAAACCTGAGCTCTCGCACCAGGTATAGTCCTCGACAGAGGACTATACCTGAGCTCTCGCAGCAGGTATAGTCCTCGACAGAAGACTAAACCTGAGCTCTCACACCAGGTATAGTCCTCGACAGAAGACTAAACCTGAGCTCTCACACCAGGTATAGTCCTCGACAGAGGACTATACCTGAGCTCTCGCAGCAGGTATAGTCCTCGACAGAAGACTAAACCTGAGCTCTCGCACCAGGTATAGTCCTCGACAGAGGACTAAACCTGAGCTCTCACAGCAGGTATAGTCCTCGACAGAGGACTAAACCTGAGCTCTCGCAGCAGGTATAGTCCTCGACAGAGGACTAAACCTGAGCTCTCGCAGCAGGTATAGTCCTCGACAGAAGACTAAACCTGAGCTCTCGCAGCAGGTATAGTCCTCGACAGAGGACTAAACCTGAGCTCTCGCAGCAGGTATAGTCCTCGACAGAAGACTAAACCTGAGCTCTCACAGCAGGTCAACAAAGGCCCAGATTCTTCCTCACCACTCACTGTCTTTCTGTTTCCTCTTCCTCTCTCCGTCTCTTCAGTCTCCGCCGAAGGGAGCGACGATTCCCTACCGACCCAGCCCGACCCCGGGAACCATGGTGCAGGTGGGAAACCAGGTGAGAGGAAGAGGAGGAGGAGGAGGAGGAGTCCACTGAAATGATTTAGTGGTTCACTCAGAACACAATATAACATCACAACGGGTTAAATCAGCTGCAAGACGGCAAATAAATGATGGATGACGTGAACGGACTCGTGCAGGAACCGGGGGGGGGGGGGGGTAGTGATTTAAGAGAACGGGAGGAAGAAGGTTAAGTGGAAGAATAAAGGGAAAGATGGATGGAGGTAGAGACAATGGGAGGAAGGGATGTTTTGGGGGGAGGCACTGGGGGACGGATGGAGGGGAGAAGAAATGATGGATGGATGAAGGGAAGGATGGAGGGATGAAGGGGAGGACGGAGGGATGAAGGGGAGGATGGAGGGATGAAGGGGAGGACGGAGGGATGAAGGGGAGGACGGAGGGATGAAGGGGAGGACGGAGGGATGAAGGGGAGGACGGAGGGATGAAGGGGAGGACGGAGGGATGAAGGGGAGGACGGAGGGATGAAGGGGAGGATGGAGGGATGAAGGGATGAAGGGGAGGACGGAGGGATGAAGGGATGAAGGGGAGGACGGAGGGATGAAGGGGAGGACGGAGGGATGAAGGGGAGGACGGAGGGATGAAGGGGAGGATGGAGGGATGAAGGGATGAAGGGGAGGACGGAGGGATGAAGGGGAGGACGGAGGGATGAAGGGGAGGACGGAGGGATGAAGGGGAGGACAGAGGGACGGAGGGGACGATGGAGGAACGAGTCGATGCTTCATTGGCTGCGTGACCTCGGCAGCATGTTGTCATTTAGTCAGTTTGAGCTGCTTCCATGAGAATATTCCCAAATATTAGGGAATGTGTAAAAATGGAGCCTCAACCTCAGAGCTTAAAAAACATCCTCCTGCTCATCTGAAATATATGAGTAAGAGAGACAAGAAGATCAGCTTTAACTTCAAGGTGCATCACAAAGTCTGCTTGTGTGATCTCTATTCTTTATCCCAAGATGGCCGCTGAGTGTTTTCAGGCCCTCGTGCGTCCTTTGTCAGTTATTGTGTGAGAACTACACCCCCCCCCCCCCCCCCCCCCCCCCCCCCCCCCCCCTCAGGGATCAATCAACTACTCGTTCAATTCTGCTCTCGTCTTCTTATCGGCCAATAAGATTAACAGGAAACTAAATTAACTTCTTATCTCTTTTTATTCGTCCTGCCTCATAATTCAAAAGGATCAGCAACACTTGATAAAAAATAATGAAAATAATTGTCAATAAGGCGACGAAATAATGAGTTAAACCAAGAGCAGCAATCATGAAGTCACTCACTGATTGGACAGTTTGGATGATGTCATTCTGCATCATCTGCTGGTGGCTGTCGGCACGTTCATTATTCTATATATATATATATAGATATACGTGTATATCTATATATATATAAATATATTGTGTTTATTGATCCTCTCTTGTGTCACATGCAGCTGTATTAGAAATATCAACAGAAATGGGACGAACCTGGACACGAACATCGTTCTCCTGGGTGAAGGTCTTTGACCCATCCTCCACTCTGAACTCTTTTCTGCATGGTGTTGATCTTAGTGTTGACCTTTCAGTCTTCATCCGGATCAAATGAACCAAACTACAGGCGTGAAGGCGTCCTAAAGATTCATGATTTGTGAAACACAGTTGCTCTGGGTTGTTGTTAACGTTAACGTTAATGTCGTGTCTCTCTGCGGCTGAAGGTGTTCGAGGCGTCGGACTTCGGCTCTCACCCTCTGTTCTCGGTGGCTCAGGGAGGAATGGACCTGCAGCAAGTGAGTACGGCCGCCTGGGAGCTGGGAGGGGTTAGGATGACGCAGGCTTTAAGATATAGAATATTGAGAAATGCAAAAATACTCATTTTGTAAAATAAATCACTGCTTACATTCATCCTTCAGTGTGAAAGATCCAATTTTCTTGTCATTTTCGTCAACACATAAATCCTCATTTTCAATACGGCGCTGCACTTTGTTTTATTCCCGCGATAAATCAATTGATCTTTATTGAATTTCGGAGGGAAATCTCTTCATATGGAGCCCTGAATCTGTGGGTAAAAGAGTCAGGGACAGAGTTCAATCACGCCACGTCGTAAAAGAAAAACCCTGGAAAGGCCAGAGAGTTCAAGGACCCCAAATAAACACGTCTGCACAGAGACGGATAAAGTCTTCTTCACGTGAAGAAAGTTCTGAAGGGATGACGGATATCTGTAGCCAACAGGAAGTTAGCATCGACGTTTAGTCGTCTCATTTACGCTCTTTTTAAGAGTTCACTGACCTGTTTATCAGAGAACTAAACGCTAACATCTCTTCAGCTTGAGTTAAACACAGACCTGATTTCAGACGTCTAAACAAAACCACGATGACTTCAAAACGAGGGAACCGGAACTGCAAAGACGCTGACTCGCGTTGGGGTCACAGTACTCACTGCTGCAGCTCTCTTTAATGAAAGTTGTCGGTCGCTCATGGCTGGTTAATCTCTGACCACCACAGCGGGAGGACACGTCACATTTAATGCTTCAGTGTCCGCTGATCAGTGTCCCCGAGTCCTCACATCCCTGCAGATGTTTACCCCCCCCCCCCTGAATATGCTGAAGGTCCTCATGAGAAGAAGTTAGGTTGTGTTTGCTCTCTCTCTCTTTAGTTCTTAAGAGGTTAATCATTAAACATCTGTTTCCTTGTACAGGTCACAAGGAAACAGATGTTTAACGATTAACCCCTCCAGGGGTTTTAGGTCGGGTTCATTATGTTAAATCTATTGTTTCAGCTTTTAGACGTTTTACACGTTTCACACAGAAGAATGTTTGGTTTCACGTAACAATAAGATATCAGCCTTAAAAAGAACCAGACGAAGCGATTACCTGATTTTAGAATATTTGAATTCGTATTATTTGTATTTGATAGAAGCACAAACACAACAATGTGTCAATAAAACCTTTAAAAAACCTTTAAAAGGGAAGAAAGCACTTGGAAACAAATCTAAATGTATAATGTCGAGGGTAAAGCGTGGGGGGGGGGGGGGGTAGATTTAGAGCACAACTGAATGGTCTAATGGTCTGAGGTCAGTTTCCAACAGCTAGCGTGTCGCCGTGGTTAGCTGAATGTCCTTCAGCAGCCACTGTACCCACAATCATTGCTGACGCTTTGATTCCATGTCAGCGGCCTCATGGAGGACGAAACGCAATTATAACATCTGGTTCTCTTTGATAAGAGTGAAGTAGAACTGGACGATCAGGAGACTTCGTCTGATTGAACGTTTGTTTGAAGACGTCTGTGATTTAAACGAGGATGTTGGTTGAACATCTCGGTCACTGTTGGTCTTCAAATGTTTATTCCGACTGTTTTCATTATCGGGCGGTTTATGGTTCATGGAGAGATGAAGGTCACATTTTAATAACAGAGATGTTGTGATGGACGAGGAGACGTCGTCGCATCATCCCGAACACTTTATACAAGACGGGTCAAGGTTTAAGAGAGTTCGGTCCTCGAGTATAGAAACGGATTCACACGGAGATGAAACATAAAATAGATGAAGTCTAATTTAATCAAAAGATAGAAAGTGCTTGAGAGTAAAAGATGAACCTTGAAGTGCAGCGTGACGTAATGGAATAATCAGAGAAACTCTAGATTTTATCTTGTTATATGATAAGATGTATTCTATTATTAATTTAATGAGGTTTAAAACTAAGTCTGCTTTTCATAAATCTTCTTAAAGTCTTTAAAAATGTGACGACAAAAAGAAATGACCTGCTTTTAGAATTGTCTTTATTATTTTATTTGATCCTTGTAACAAACAATATGTCAATAAAACCTTTAAAAAAGAAAAGACATTTAGAGAACACTTCAAAAAATGAATTAAATAACAAGAGAGAGAGAAATACCGTATCAGTCTAATATATATACAACGCCTATGAAATGGATGTTTCACCTTTTTGTTCAGTGTAATTTGGCTTTTGACAAGAATTTGCAAAAAAAGCTTCTTTCATGTCAAAGTGAAAACAGATTTTTACAAACTAATGTCAGTTAATTAAAAATACATAGTGTAAAGTACGACAAACGCGTCTTTGTTCTCCCGAAGAAGCTTCAAGTGAAGTTGGAGAAATGTATCGTCCGGTTCGTTTAATACTGAAACGATATCGGCTTCAACGAAACAAGTTCCACATCCGCTGAAGCCGTCTTGGTTGTTTTGGACAAAAAGCCTAAATGGCGCTCGTCATTATGGTCTAACGTCTCAAACACGACCCGCATCAGATCCATGCCTGGATGTGTCCAAACCGGAGAGGGAGCGTTTCCATCTGCTGACTCATTAATTAAGACCTGGAAGTGGGAAACGCTGACTGACCTGGAGACAGATTGACTCTGACAAGAGACACACAATCACATGAAGGTTAAAGCGATCGAGAGCAGCTGACTGACTTCAGAGCAGATTAACCGACAGATTAAGAGACAAAGCAGACGCAGTGACTACGGGTTAAAAGACAGACAAGTCTTTTTACATTAGTGTGTGTGTGTGTGTGTGTGTGTGTGTGTGTGTGTGGGTAGCTAATGGAGGCTCCTCAGGACTGATGGGAGGGAGGAGGTGACAGGGAGAGACTGAGGAAGACGAGAAGGAGAGACTGGGGGAGGAAGAAGAAGGGAAGCTTTCATGTTGTGTGTCAGTGGACGTGATCTTCTGTCTTTATGCAACAGTTTGCTTTGACAAAAGAATTGGCGAAGAAGTTTAACTTTCAGGTACGACAACAAATCCTCCAAATGCAACGTGAGAACCACAGACCGTATATGAGAAGTGGACGCGGTCGTCGTGACGTCACCTGACGTTTTTGAAGCCTTGATCAGAAATGATCATTTGTGGTTCTCTTGAGGCGGGAAGACTCCGCTCCCAATTGGTACCTCCAATATGGCCGCCATGTCATATCACCTGAAAGCTCTTTTTTTGGGGGTTAAAAGAACGAGACACCGAAGAGAAGAAGAGGATTGTGGGAGATGTAGGAAGAGATAGAAAGAGAGACGCACTAGGGTGGAGAGGCAGGAGGAGGGTCGGTGCAGAGTTAAGTGGCTGCGAAGCGATTAATGCTTTTAATTCATTATTTAAGCCGCAGCGACGCGGAGGAAGTAGAGAGCGAGAGACGGAGACAGATGAGGATTCGTCTATTTGCATACTTTCTGGTACGATCGCTCTCACTTGCCTCCCGATGACAGACTGTCACACAGTCATCGCTGGGATTCAACATTCATCTTTATTCAAGATTAAAGCTGTGAGGATTTTATTAATATTATCGGCTGGAAATCAGTTTGTTGAGACACATTTAAGAGTGAAAGTTTAGTAAGTAACTTTATTTTAGACAGTAAATGAGTACGTATGTCAAAACACATTAAAAAGTAGATTAGAGACGATGAAGCAATGTGTAGATCAAGTAACGCTAATGAATTTAAAATGTCAGCTGCAGCATATGTTGGTAATTTAAACAATTATGAATCGATTACTTTAAATATTAATACGTTATTTATTATTTGATACATTTATAGTAAAAATAAATCTTGTTTTATTTCAAATATAACTTATCTATTATTAATTTGCTACATTTGTGGTAAATGATGGTGTTGATTTGTTTATTGTGCTGGAGGTGAACAGAGGTTCCTTCACAGCTCATCTCTGATCCATAGCGTATTAAACGGATGAATATTCATGAGACTCCTGTATCGTTAATTAAAATACGTATTAATAACATTTGAGTTTGAAAGGGTCTTTTATCAAGCTGCATGTTGAGCTCCACCAGCAGTCATTCATCCTGAGGACCCGACAGCTGGGGCTTCATTAACCCTCAAACACACCGTGTTACAGTGTTCGCCGTAATCTCTTTAGTTAATACAGTTCATACTTGATTTATCTTAAAGATATTAGTATTCTTAGTTATTTATTATTCAAGCAAACAGCCCATGAGCGACGCCCCTTAACTGTGTGATAATCACAACATGAGTGAGCTATTGCTTTGATAAAACAGTAATCAAGTATGGCAATAATAAAGTTTTTACACATTCCAATTTATTTTTATTAATAATTAATAAAGGGCGTAATGGGTTGGCTGTTGCTAAGGAACGTGCACTAGCAGCGAGCGTGTCTGCTCCTCTTTCTGAAGCCTTGGATGTCGTTTAGCAGCACGACTCAATCTGCTCCTCCAGAGAAGTTCACCTGAAAGGTTCCATGTAGGACCTGGTTTTAACAGCTGACTTTGTTACCTGATATCTGGAACAAACTGTCACTCAAAGAGACACATATCAACCAGGAAAAGACTCAAAATGACCATAAACAGACACATAGACTACAAAGAGACACGAAACAACCACAAAGAGACACGAAACAACCACAAAGAGACACGAAACAACCACAAAGAGACACGAAACAACCACAAAGAGACACAAAACAACCACAAAGAGACACAAAAATACCACAGAGACACAGAACAACCACAAAGAGACACGAAACAACCACAAAGAGACACGAAACAACCACAAAGAGACACGAAACAACCACAAAGAGACACGAAACAACCACAAAGAGACACGAAACAACCACAAAGAGACACGAAAAATACCACAAAGAGACACAGAACAACCACAAAGAGACACGAAACAACCACAAAAAGACCAGTAAGGAGTGAGGTGGTTGGCGTCGGTGGATCTGAGGTTGCGGGTGGGAGTGTGTCGGTGCAGGAGGTCAGAAGAGTATGAAGGGGTTTGTATGTGATGAGGAGAATCTTGAACTGGATTATTTCCTGCATGGGGAGCCAGTAGAGGTTTTGAAGGACTGGGGTGATGTGATCTCTGGTGGAGTGGGGGAGCTCAGCTGAGTTTGTTGATGATGTTGGTGGATGTGCCGTATACAGGCACATGGCAGATAAGCAGGCGTCACATCCTCCTCTGGAGGCGAGTCCCTTCCTAAGTATTTATCAAACACAGTCGTAAAAGAAGAGCCAGAAATGTCCGGTTCTAACTGATTTCCTTCTCTCGGACGTTTGATGGACGCGGCCCAGAAGTGCTGCATCTGTGATGTGAGCTGTATTAAGCCACGGATGAATATTTATGAGTGCATGTCATTTTTTTTTTGCTTAAGCGCCTGCATGGACTGCTTGGATTTATGCATGCAATGCAGACTTTCAGATTTGAAGGCGTGTATAAATATTTCTCGGCATATCTGCAGATCAAGGAAGATGCAGAACAATCTGAGGGAGGCGAGCACAGACTCCTTTCTCTAGTAGCTCCTTTTTTTATGATGGGGCGAAACAGCATTTCCTCCCTGAATGCAGCATCAGGAGTCAGAAGTTTAGCTGCAAGTGACAATGCAGTCTGCGTTAAGGACAACAACCATAGACTGTATATAAGTTCGGCAATTTCGCCGTCGCCATCTTGGATTACGGCCGTCACCATGTTGTTTTTTTGCAACCAGTGAACAGGAAGTGACCATATCTGGACTGAGGAGGAGTGACGTAGAGACGCCGTATACGTCTCTGGTAGAGACCTGTCAATCACTGTGTAGCCCCGCCCCTAAAGCATCCCCTGCTTTATGGTCTGTTTGACTCTAAATGGACCATAATGTACTAAATGAACATCATGCTGTATTGAAGAAGACTTGAAACTAGAGATTGAGACCATAAACTCATGTTTACAATGTTTACTGAGGTAATAAATCAAGAGAGAAGTAGAGTCATTTTCTCATAGACTTCTATAGAACCAGAGGAGTCGCCCCCTGGTGGACACTAGAGAGAATGCAGCTTTAACACATGAAGCTTTGGTTTCACTCAATGAGGCATTATGTAATGGTAACTTTTGGTGAATTTATATTTATTAAATAAACATAATAACTCCCGCTATGGAAGTGATGTCTTCTTATAGAGAAACTGTCTGTTTGGATACAAACATGTGACTTTGTTACGTTGTTTTTCTCTTTCAGACATACGCAGTACAGAGTCACTACGGCATTCCTCATTCAGAGGTAAAACCGAATGCTTTTACTCTTCAGATGATATTTTCTATTCCATTATGATGATATTGACATTTTTACACACACACACACACACACACATATAATATATATACTGTGTATATATATATATATATATATATTTTTTTTTTTGTTTTACCCCTCTGTCTTTCTCGTTTCCTCTCTCAGTTAGCAAAGCTCCACCAGTTGTCAATGCACCAACAGGGCCTGGCCTCCATGAGCCAATCCATGAGCCAATCAGCTACACAAGTTCTATCTGGTATGTACACACTCACACACACTCACACTCACACTCACACACACACATACGCACAAAGAAGATCTGAAGGGATGAAAAAATAAAACTGAAATGATTGTTTGATATTTGTACGAATCGACCCGGACACGACTCGTATTTTGTCCGTTGAATCATCAGACTGTAAATAGAAGTAGACACAGTCACCGTAACACCACTCATTGGTTTGTAGACGGCCCCCTTTTCAGGTCTCAAATTTTCATGGCCGACGCCATCTTGGTTTTGGGCAATCGGCGTCTTGATTGTAATCTTGAACATCATGCTGTGTTGAAGAAGACTTGAAACTAGAGATTGAGACCATAAACTCATGTTTACAATGTTTACTGAGGTAATAAATCAAGAGAGAAGTAGAGTCATTTTCTCATAGACTTCTATAGAACCAGAGGAGTCGCCCCCTGGTGGACACTAGAGAGAATGCAGCTTTAACACATGAAGCTTTGACTTCACTTTAAAGAACCGGAGGTTGCCGCCTGGTTAAATAATACACATTTTCTCTTCAGGCTCCTCTCTGTTCTCCACACATTACACTTTGAAGTCACTTTGATGTCACGGCTCTTCAGGATTTATTTTTTGCTCCTTTCACACAAAAAACGCAGCGACTGTGTGTCAACGGAAAAATAACAAAAATTCAAAAAACGTATTTCCATTTAAAAAAGAAAAAATTGTCATTACATCGAGTTTCATCATTCACTGCGTCAAAACACACAGGAGAGGATTTATTAAATAATCGTATCAGACGTGCTCTGAATGTATCCTCTTATTCCCATCAGTCACTTTGTAAGAAGCATCAGAACATAATGACATCATACGTTTTATAATCTTTATTTAGTGAACCCTTCTAAACCCTTTGATTCTGAGTCCAGCTGAGTTTGACGGTGGATGTGTGGTCAGTTAGAAAACATGCCGCTCTAATCAAAGGTGGAACAATTCATTTCACAGATTCTTTGTGCAACAGTGAGACATCTCGTTCATGCAGCCGCAGTTCAAAATGTAAGAATTAAAGAAGCATGGCCTTCATATTTGGCTCATGAGTTATTCATATTCAGGGGCTCCTCATTGTAATCCAGAAAGAGAGGACATGGGGGAGGAGGGAAGGAGTGAAGGTCAGGAGAAAAAGAGAGGAAGAAAGGAAGGGATTGGGTAGGAGGAAAGGAGGAAGAAGGAAAGGAGAAAAAGAGGAAGAAAGGAAGGACAGGAGGAAATGAGAGGATGGAAGGATAGGAGGAAAGGAGAGAAAGTAAGAAAGGATAGGAGTAGGAAGGAAGGAAAAGAGAGGACATAATGGTGGAAAAGAACGGAGAAATACTAAGAAAGGAAGAGGCAAGGAAGCAAGGAAATGAGGAAAAGAGATGAAGAAAGGAAGGACAGAAAGAAGAAAAGAAAGGGAGGAAAAATGAGAGGAAACAAGGAAAGGAAAAGAAAGCTGTTGCAGAGTAAAATATAATAAATCAGTGTTGAAGCATTTTGTAGAGTCGAACTGTAGATTCACAGATGAGAATGTCCTCAATGCTTCGTCTAGTTCAATATGTGGCTCATGAGTTATTCATGTTCCTCCTCTTCAGGGAGGTCAGGGTTCAGACATGTCCACTGAGGAGTGAAGCATGTTCTTCATCAACGTATCCTCACACGGAGGTTCCTACGATAGCTCATGAAAGAGTCACTTCCTCATTAAAGTCCAGAAACGTGTGAATCTGTGTTCGTTACATGAAGACAAACCTTTCAAAATAAACTTCACAGAATACAACATAGTTTGGTTTAAGCAACACAACTTTGTTGGTTTGGGCTCAAATAAGTGAGGAAGGCGTTACTGAAGTACGGAGGTTAAATCAATGTTGACTTGTTGGATTATACGGATTATTCTTCGTCGGTGTAACAGCACGTCTCCAAGAACTAAAACTAAAACTAGAATGTGACTTCCTTACTGTAAAATGTATTTTAAGGTATTTGTACTTGTACTTCCTTCAGTCTAAAGGGACATTTTTACCTCCACTGTATTGATTTAATCGCTTTAATTACTTTATACTATATATATAACTTTATAACAGAAGAGAAATGGACACGTTTCTCAGCAGCAGTGGCGGGCCGTGCATGTTATACCCAGGCCTTCACTGCTGTCATGCAGCTGAAATACCACCTTATAACCACATGATGGCGCCACAGCTATTATCCGTTTCTAAGGCTGTAACTATGTACTACTCGTATTAAACCGTTCGGTACGAGGCTTACAATACGTTTGAATAACGCTAGAGCATTTGGAAAATGCAGAAGCTTAAATTCATGAAAACATCATGTGTTCTGTGCTCATGTAGGACAGTGGTTCTCAGCTGGTCTGGCTGTGGGACCCACCATCATCCCTTAATGACAAGCCGCGGCTGATCCGTCTCTTTAGGAGACCGTCTTATGATTTTACTTTCACAACCCAAACATTAAACGTACTGCTCTGTGATCTCTTTCCTCGTCTCAGCCCCCTGTGTCACGGTGTGTGGTACTCGAGTCAGGAAACTTGTCAGAATGCCCATATTTGATTGGCTGAGCTGCATCACGTGATCTGATTCACAACGTCGACTAAAGCCTCTGCTGCTAAGTTTCGTTTCACGATAGTCACGTGCTCGCCCACTGACCAATCACAGCACACTCTGCACCTCGCGGCAGAGCTGCACATGGACACTGAGCTGCACGTAATGCTGACGTAGCTATAGGCCAGCTAGCAGGCTCTGACACATCAAAGAATACGCCCAACATGTCAAACTAAAGATCTGATTGGACACTATGACAATCAACAATATCGTCCCCATTCACTTAAACTGCACATGGATGCACTTGTGAGTCTGCAGGCCTCGGGCCTCTCTTCTTACCTAGAGACACAGAGGTGACATCTGATTGGATAAAAGCTCTACTTAAAACAAGCTGCACTGGAAGCAGAGCAACTGAGGAAGACAGTAGCTGTGCAATGAGACAATAAGATAATGGGAACAATATTTTTATAAATTATAATACATGTAGTGTATTTATGAAAAATTATTAAATTATAAAATAGATATAACTTTGTGATTCTGTTTAGACCAGCAGAGAAGGCTTTGCAGGCCCTGACGGCCCACCACTGGTCAGCAGAAAATAATTAAAACGATCTCCACCGTCATCAGCTGTAACATCAAAGTGATGAATAATGAATGCTTCAATGATAATAATCCAGTGACATCACAGTGATGAATAATTAATGCTTCAATGATAATAATCCAGTGACATCACAGTGATGAATAATTAATGCTTCAATGATAATAATCCAGTGACATCACAGTGATGAATAATTAATGCATCAATGATAATAATCCAGTGACATCACAGTGATGAATAATTAATGCTTCAATGATAATAATCCAGTGACATCACAGTGATGAATAATTAATGCTTCAATGATAATAATCCAGTGACATCACAGTGATGAATAATTAATGCTTCAATGATAATAATCCAGTGACATCACAGTGATGAATAATTAATGCATCAATGATAATAATCCAGTGACATCACAGTGATGAATAATTAATGCATCAATGATAATAATCCAGTGACATCACAGTGATGAATAATTAATGCTTCAATGATAATAATCCAGTGACATCACAGTGATGAATAATTAATGCTTCAATGATAATAATCCAGTGACATCACAGTGATGAATAATTAATGCTTCAATGATAATAATCCAGTGACATCACAGTGATGAATAATTAATGCATCAATGATAATAATCCAGTGACATCACAGTGATGAATAATTAATGCTGCAATGATAATAATCCAGTGACATCACAGTGATGAATAATTAATGCATCAATGATAATAATCCAGTGACATCACGAGTGTTTGTAAATGACTTCAATCGATGTTCAACACGACGACGCTTCGGACGGTAATTTCTCAAACAGAGCAGATTATCACGGACGGATGATTATTCCATTATGTCTCAGGTATTAAAGTCATCAGTCGTGGAAGTGAAAATAATTCACACACACACACACACACACACACACACACACACACACACACACACACACACACACACACACACACACACACACACACACACACACTCTCTATTAGAGGAACTGTTGGGTTAGTTCACCGTGACGAGGACATTCCCTAAGGAGAGGAGTGAAGGGAAAGACAGAAGGAAGGAGAGGAGGGAAGAAGGAAAGGAGACAAAGAGAAGAAGAAAGTGAACACGGGGAGGAGGGGAGGAATGAAAGGAAGAAAAGAAAGAAGGAAGCAAGGAAGAAGGGAAAAGAGTAAAAAAAAGAAGAAAGGAAGGACAGAAAGAAGAAGAAAAAGGAAGGAAGGAGGGATGAAGGAAAGGAGACAAAGAGGGAAGGAAAGGAAGGACAGTGTGAAGGAGTGAAGGAAGGAAGGAAGGTAATGAGGAAGAAAAGAAAGAAGGAAGGAAAGGAGGACATTATTAAAAGAAAGGAAGGAGTAGAGAAGGAGGGAAGGAAGCTAGGGCAGAAAGAAGAAAAGAAATGCCGCAAGGAAAGAAAGGAAGGAAGGAAAATAATGAAAAAGAGAGTGAAAAAGAAAGGACAGAAAGAAGAAAAGAAAGGAAGGAGGCGGGATGAAGGAAAGGAGACAAAGAGAGTAGGAAAGAAAGGACAGTGGGGAAGGAAGGAAAGGATGAGAGAAAGAAGAGAGACTGAAACATATGAGAAAGAAAGAAAGGAGGGGAGAAGTAAGGACGGAAAAGAGAGGTAAAATAAGGTAGGAAGGAAAAGAACGAAAGGAAAGGACATAATGGTGGAAGAGAAGAGAAAAAGAAAAAGAAGATCATGCAGATTACTTTAATTTTGGAAAATGATAATTTAATTAATTTTCCCTCTCTCTCTTCTCTCTCTGTCTGCCCTTCTCTCTCTCTCTCTTATCTCCCCTCTCCCTCTCCCTCTCCCTCTCCTCTCCACTCCTCTCCTCTCTCTCTCCTCTCTCTCCTCTCTCTCTCTCCTCCCTCTCTTCTCTCTCTCTCCCTCTCCCTCTCATCACTCTCCCTCTCTCTCTCTCTCTCTCTCTCTCCTCCTCTCTTGTGTCTCCCTCTCCCTCTCCTCTCTCTCTCTCTCTCTCTCTCTCTCTCTATCTCTCTCTCTCCTCTTCTCCCCTCTCTCTCTCTCCTTCTCTCCCTCTCTTCTCTCTCCTCTCTCTCCCTCTCTCTTCCCTCTCTCTCTGTCGTCGTCTTCTCCCTCTCTCCTCTTCCTCTCCCTCTCTCTCTCAGGTGTCTCCTCTCTCTCCCTCTCCTCTCTCTCCTCTCTCTCTCTCTCCCTCTCTCTCCCTCTCTCTCTCCCTCTCTCTCTCTCTCTCCTCTTCTCTCTCCCTCTCTCTCTCTCTCTCTCTCTCTCTCTCGTCCCTCTCTCCCTCTCTCTCTCTCTCTCCTCTCTCTCTCTCTCTCTCTCTTCTCCCTCTCTCCCTCTCTCTCCCTTCTCTCTCTCTCCTCTCTCTCTCCCTCTCTCAGGCGGGTTGGACGCCAACTCCCAAACCACATCTCAGGAGCTCCTCATTCGAACGATGTGAGTATTGAGACTTTGTCCGACGATGAAGAGAGAGAGTGTTGACTCCCTCTTTGTTCCCTCCAGCTTCAGTACTGACTGAGGAAGGCTCTAAGCCCCGCCCCCAGGCTTTGATTGGACAATGACCTGTTTTCATTTTGGCATCAATGACTACGTTAAACAGTTTACATGTCTAATGAAATGAATGTTCCGCTAACATTCCTTATGATTAACATGACGAACGGACCCTTCCTCCTTCCTCTTCCTCTTCCTCTTCCTCATCACCAGTGAATCCCACGTCGACGCCGTTTTTTAGCCGACGGTTCGATTCGTTTTTATTAAGTTCATTTTTTAAAAATCTTCTCCAGAAATCCTTGTTTCACTTTTATTTCATTACCAGAACAGCAAAGCCTCACATGTTGAATGATGAAGTGTTTCTAAAGCGGCTGCAGTTCGAGCAGCTGACAAACACGTCGGTTTGATTCCTGAAGGCAGTGAAACAGAGTTCAGCTCAGGATGGATGACTGAGGAGAGGTCAAAGCAGCAGCGACCTTTTGTTCATGGGACAAGCCTTTGGCCACCGTGTGTCTCTCACTCTCTCTCTTCTCTCTCTCCTGTCTCTCTCTCTCTTCTCTCTCTCTCTCTCTGTCTCTCTCTCTCTGTCTCTCTCTCTCTCTCTCTCCCTCTCTGTCTCTCTCTCTCTCTCTCTCTCTCTCTCTCTGTGTTCTCTCCTCTCTGTCTCTCTCTCTCTCTCTCTCTCCTCTCTCTGTCCTCTCTCTCTTCTCCTGTCTCTCTCTCCTCTCTCTCTCTCTTCTCTCTCCCTCTCTGTCTCTCTCTCCTCTCTGGTCTCTCTCTCACCTCTCTGTCTCTCTCTCTCTCTCTCTCTCTGTCTCTCTCTCTGTCTCTGTCTCTCGTCCTCTCTCTCTTCTCTCTCTCTCTCTCTCTCTCTCTCTCTCTTCTCCCCTCCTCCTCTTCTCATCACAAACTATGAAATGACCTCCTCTACATGACCTCCACACTTCTTTAGTTTGTTTTTTGATCAGAATAATGATGCAGAGAGAAACTAGCCGGATGGCGACAGCGGACCACGTTCCCATGCACACTTAATGTTACACACTTATTATGACGATGCGTGTTATGTAAACAGCATATTCAGTTTAGATATTATGAATTATTCAGCCCCAGTCGCCACGGAGACGTTGAATGAGGACGTTTTTCAGTGCCGTGACAGTTTAATGTAAAGCACTACATACAGGTTTAGATCGGGTTCACTGAGCTTTCTACAGTATCTGCTGTTTGATGGGAAACAGCCAGCGAGTCCATCAGCACTGAGAGACGTTCCTCCTTTCTGCCTCACTTGACTCCCCTTCTCTTCCACTTTACCTCTCTCCATCCGTCCATCAGAGAGAGTTAGTCAT